>JAVSCE010003526.1:0-41676 GCA_032199065.1 Smutsia gigantea | reverse complement strand
GTCTCTTGCACACACACAAGTACTTAGAAGGACTCATGTTATACTAATCATCTGGAATTTGTTTCTTGTATTTAACGTATCTTGAACATCTTCCTATATTAGAATTTATAGTTGTATACCATTCTTCTTAAAATTGACATTCCTTGTGGATGCCATTAGGTTAAGCCCATGATTCATGTAAGGGTATAAGAGGAGAGCAGTTAGATTTAGGCCTTCCTGAGAAGCAGAGTAGCCTATTTGCCTTATATTGTCTGCACTGTTCCATTGAACTATAATAGGTTCCATGTATAACAATCAGCTGTATAAAGACTTGATAGTTAAAATGGAGTTAACTGGAAAATAAAAGGAAGGAGATCATTGCAGGTCTCTAAGTATTAAGTACTAAATATGGCTAGTAAGTAATAAGATTGTCCAATATAATGGCCCAATAAGAATGTCTGCCTACATAAATGATTTATTTAAGAAGCCCTTAAAAGAAGGGGAAATGGAGATGTTCAGATTGTCAGGAAAGAGATATAGTACAACAAATACAAGACAACCAGAGCCTGAAAAAAGACAGTGAGGCCCACAGTGGCAGAATGGATTCCTAGCCGTGGATTCTCATCTGGACCTGGTTGATCTAGCTCACTGTACACCTGTGGGCACACATGGCTGTTAACTCTATGTTGCTCTGCCCAGTGCCTGGCTGCACTATGGCAAGGCCACATGGCTGTGTGAGGAGCAGACAGCTGGAGGGTGGCAGTGCCGAGGACAGAGGCCCAGAGGATGTCTGTGTGGGACGGCCAGCAGAGAGTGGCCCAGAGGACGGCTGTGCGGGACGACTGGGGGTGGGCAGAGTCCAGAGGACGGTTGTGTGGCAGAGGGGCTCCAGAGACTCAGCGGCAGAGGGGCCCAGAGGAAGGTGCGGGCAGGAGGGGCCCAGAGGACGGTTGTGCGGTAGAGGGGCCTGAGGACGGCTGAAGGGCAGAGGGGCCCAGAGGACGGCTGGGCGGGCAGAGGGGCCCAGAGGACGGCTGTGCGGGCAGAGGGGCCCAGAGGCAGAGACCAGCTTGCTCCATGCAGACTCGCTCTGAGTGAACCGGATTTTAGTGACTGACCTGCCACCGAGGAAATAAAGTTGGGTATAACCCTTGCACCCCAAGAACATTCTACTGTCAATTTCTTTGGTCATATTGAATCCATAGCGAACTTGCCCGGGGATGAAACCCATTGGCAAGACATAACTGCTTCCCAGATCAGCACCCCAGAGCCCTGCTCGTCCCCCAGCTAATTATCACCTCCTCCTGAAGGAAGCTTCTACTCTTACTTCTATTACCATAAATTGGTTTTGCCTGTTTTTTAAGAAAACATTTTATTAAATACATATACAGAAACATGCACATATCAGGAATGCAGCTGGATTATTTTTCATGAGAGTGTAACCAGCATTCTGATTAATCAGCAGAACATTTCCAGCACCTGAGTACCTTTCATGCCTCCTGTGCACTGACCCTCAAGTGTAACCACTATCCTGATTCCTCTGATTGTAGATTAGTTTTGTCCATTTTGGAATTTTATTTTATTCGATATTATGTTTGTAAATTTGTGATGTAATGGTATAAAGTGTGTATTGCCAATGGGCTTCAGCCCTGGGCAAGTTCGCTATGGATTCAATGTGACCAAAGAAATTGACAGCAAAACGTTCTTGTGTTGAAAGGGTTATACCCAACTTTATTTCCACAGTGGCAGGTCAGTCACTAAAATCCGGTTCACTCAGAGCAAGTCTGCATGGAGCAAGCTGGTCTCTGCCTCTCGGCCCCTCTGTCTGCACAGCTGTCCTCTGGGCCTCTGTCCACACAGCTGTCCTCTGAGCCTCTCTGCCTTCACAGCCATCTCGCACAGCCGTCCTCTGGGCCTCTGTCCTTGGCGCTGCCACCACTCCAGCCTCTGCTCTGCTCTCCTGCAGCCTTGCAGCTGTGCCACGGTGTCGTGTCCAGAGCACTGGGCAGAGGTCTTTATATAGAGTCAACAGCCATGTATTGCCCACAGATGTGCAGTGAGCTAGTCAACCAGGGCCAGGTGAGAATCCTGGCCACAGGAACTCTCATTTTATCCACACTCCACCCCTCCAGGATTCTCTCCTCTCAATCTGTGTGCCCTCAGTCCTCTGCAATGGTCCCTGTGCAAGGAAGCTTGAATATTGTTCTCCAGCCTTTCCAGCAAAAAGTCTTGCAGACACACGGGACAGACTCGTGGCTCTGTCTGACCTCTGCCTCTTTTGTCTTCATGGCTTGAACTGCTGCACTGGTTTCAGTTGTTGCCATAGCTCTAGTAAGATCCTGTTTGGCTTCCCGTCTAATTTCCTTCCATCTTCTCCTGCCCGTATTAAATCAACCCACAACTGGGTCCTTGTAATCTTCATGGGGCCCCTTAAATTCTTGTGAGTCAGGGTTCTCATTGCTTCAGCCTCTCCTAAGTCTGCTACTGTACATGTCACCTTGCATTTTGTAATCACTGCCTCAAGGCGGGCTGCACTGTCACGGAAGGCAGCTTTCCCATCTCTGATCCCGACAGAACAATTCCATCCACCCCTAAGTCCCACAGCCACCAGCTCAGCCTGAGGATAGGGGCGGACCATAGAGTGCTTCACCACCTGGGGAGGGGCTGCTCCTCTCCTTGGGGAACGTTCAGCTGCTGGGTCTTTATTTTCTTTACAACCACTGGACGTGGTTTTAATACAGGAGGGGCCAGTGCCTCCAGCACCACCCCTTCATCCTTCCCCAGCTCCTGCATTTCTGGGGCTGATGGCAGCTTTCTCTCGACTCCCCCAAGTGCCTCCTCTGCTACAGTGCCTCCCAACAATGCTAGCTCAGTCTTCAGAAGGTCTCTTACCTTCACCTCAATGCTTCGCAGCTGACGTTCTCGTACCACCTCCACCTGGGCTTCCCTCAGGAGTTAGTCTTTTTCCTTGATGGCCTCTTCCTCCTTCAGAACCCCTGGCAGCACTGCCGTCTTGTCTCCAATGGCAGCCTGCTGCCTGTGCTCTTGTATCAGTGCCATCTCTTTCTTCAGGGAATGCACAAAAGTGTGTAGCTCACGTCCTCATGCCACCTCTTCTCGCATCAGTGCCATTTCTCTACTTAGGGAATCCACAGAAGTTTGCAGCTCACATTCTCGTGCTGCCATTTCTTGGGTCTCCTCTGTAGAATTTTTTAATACTGTGAGAAGCAGCCAACCCACAGTCCCTGCTGCCTCACGGGCACTCTGCTTCTCAAAGGATCTGCTTACTCTACCAAGGGCCAGCCCTACAGCCTCGGGTGTCACCTCCACTTGCCTCCAGTCCTGGGGTGGGGCCCAGTCCTCTAGGAGGCAAGCCACCTCAGACCACATACCCATTGGGGGACAACCCACTGTCTCCCCATTCACAGGGGCAGCCCGCTGAAGCACCCCTCCCATAAGGGCAGCCTGTCTTTTTCCTTGGCCAACAATGAATCCTGCTGACTATGCCAGTTGTCTTGCCAATGGGTTTCAGTCCCAGGCAAGTTCACTATGGATTCAGTGTGACCAAAGAAATTGAAAGCAAAATGTTCTTGGGTGAAAGGGTTATACCCAACTTTATTTCCATGGTGGCAGGTCAGTCACTGAAGTCCCATTCACTCAGAGTGAGTCTGTATGCAGCAAGCCGGTCTCTGTCTGCACAGCCGTCCTCTGGGCCTCTCTGCACAGTCGTCCCATGCAGCCGTCCTCTGTGCCTCTGTCCTCGGCACTGCCACCACTCCAGCCTCTGCTCTGCTCTCCTGCAGCCTTGCAGCTGTGCCACCGTGTCGCACACAGAGCACTGGGTGGAGCTCTTTATATAGAGTCAACAGCCATGTATTGCCCACAGGTGTGCAGTGAGCTAGTCAACCAGGGCCAGGTGAGAATTCTGGCTACAGGAACTCTCATTTTATCCACAAAGTGGCAATTCATTCTTTTCTGTTGCTGTATAGCCTCCCATTGTGTGACTGTACCTCAGTGTATCTGTTTTATTGTTAAGGATTGTCTTGCCAGTGGGCTTCAGCCCCAGGCAAGTTCACTATGGATTCAATGTGACCAAAGAAATTGACAGCAAAACGTTCTTTGGGGTGAAAGGGTTTATTACCCGGCTTGTTCTCCCAGCGGTAGGTCGAGCACTAGCATCTCTGCCTCCGCCCGGAGCACTGGGCCAGCTCTCTATGTAGCGCAATAATAGCTTATTGCCTGAAGGTGTGGAAGCGGTAGCCTAGCACCAGGCCAGTTCCATCATCAGGTGGTTTAAGTTCAGTGAGGATCCTGGCCACAGGAACCCCAGCTTCCCTACAAGGGTCATTTAGGTTATTTGCATTCACACTTCATTTTGAAAGGGAGTGACTACCTACCCATATCTCAGTTGTCATTCAATCTAGCCAGCAGAGAGTAAGAGACATTGTATGTAGCTACCATGCTAGAAAGGAGGTTAATGATTGTGTGTGTGTGTTGGTGGGTGGCTGGGGTTGTTGTTCAGTTTAGCATTCTAACACAGGGCCAGATTATGGGGCTTTGAATGCTAAGCTAAGGAATCTAGATTTTTATCCTATTGGTGTGTGGAAGTCACTGATAGTTTTTGAGCAGGAGCATAATAAGCATGGTATTGGGTTGAGAAGATTGAATTCAGCACTGGTGCCAGATGGATTCCATGGAGAGACTTAGAAACAGCCTATTAATTAGGATTACGTTCAACTCCAAGTTAACAGAAAACACTGATAACAGTGGTTTAAAGAAGAAAGTTCATTTCTGTCATGTTCTAGAAGCCTGGAGGCAATAAGTCTAAAGCAAGAGTGGTGTCAGGGGCCCACATTCCTGTGCCTTATTGCTTTTACCATGCAGCATGGCTTCTGTTTCTGTGGTTCCTTGAGTTCAAAATGACCTCTGGGTCTCCAGCCAGGATATCTTCATTCTAGCCATCAGGAGAGAAAAAGCAAGGAGGTCATTCTCCTCATCCCTCCTTTAAGTTCACTTTTCAAAAGGAGGGCAGACTGGGAGTTGTGATCTTTATCCCAGTCCCCTGTCATGTGTACAGTTAAAAAGTGGGAGTTCTATTTCTAAAGAAGGAGGGGAAGGAAGATAGTGGGAAATAACTAACAGTCTGCAAGACCTTTGTGGTCTCTTTGGTGTGAATAAGGGCCAGGTCTAGGGCTTTGGTCTTGGCGTGGATGGAAGGAAGAAGGCATGAGAGACATCACAGAGGAAAAAATGGTGGCATTTGGTGCTTCATTAGATTAAAGGGGAAAAAATCTATGAGAGGAATGACAATGTATACCAAAATATGAGGTGAGGGGTTTTCCCCCCAGAAAAATTATTCCCTGGAAAAGAGGAAATTGCCCTATATTTGAGTTCTTGCAAAGTCTTTCAAAGTGCTGGGAGCTCCATCAAGTATTTTGTACAAATTACTGTTTGGGGAAGACACTTAACTCAAAATGTCCTCAATCAACATGCCAGTTTTGGATACAGGAAGAAGTCAGTTCACCAAAATAGCATAAAAAAAAGAAAGAGAGAAAAGAAAGAAAAAAAATCAACTCAGATTTAAATTACGCTTGAGGGCACAATTTCACAATTGCAAGTACTGGGCAATACTGGATATGATCCTTTAAAGGACAACACAGTAAGTTGCAGAGATGGTGACTTTGTCTCCAGGACATATGAAAAAATCCAGCTGGCTTCATGTCATGTAATTGGGAACTGATAACCTGAGGTAAAATTTCCAGTGACAACATCATATATGGATTCAGAAAGTGCTGTTATCTCAGACAACTTAGAAGTGAAGATGTTAGAAGATTCAAAAAGCATCTTTAGCATTGACAAAATACCGATGTTAGAAAGGCAAACATTTGAAAACATTGTTCTATAAAATGAAAGAGAGAAAAATTTGTTTCATTGAACATTTTTAATGAAAAAGACATCTCTAAATTAATACATTATTTTGTAAATTTAAATGTTTTGACTGCATTTTTTACTAAATTGGCATATTAATTATTATAACTAGATATTTGATATTTCATCTATAGCCTTTAAAAATTATATATTCAACTTGGCCAAGAAATTTGGGGGAGGGCATTCTCCCATCACAGGAGATAGCCATTGGCGTCATGAACATTCAGGCAAATACAGTGGGTAAAGGACGACATTGGCTAGGTGGTTTTGGGGTGCAGAACTAGAGCCAATTTGATGCAACATTTATTGATCTTTTGTTGATCAATAAATTTGTTTGTCAACATTTGTCTACTTTCTAAAAATCTGTTTGCGAAATTCAGGAGCCAGCAGCACATGGAGGATACAGAGATGACAAGGTGTGGTCCCAAGGAAAAGCTCACCATGTAGGCAGGGACAGAGATGTAGTAGCAAGAGAAAGAAACCAAGTGCTAGAGCAGACACCAAACCCATTGTCAGGGGTGTAGGAGAGTCAATCCTCGTTGGAAACAATGGAGAACATTTTAGAGAGTGTGTGAAATGACTGAGCCTTGAGGAATGAATGTGATTTTGATTGATGTGGAGTGTAGACCTTCTGGGCCAAGGGACCTGCATGGATAAGGCACCCAGCTGTGAGACACTGGTGGGGAGTCTGGGATGAGCGGGGGGCTGCTCATGGTAAGAGGGGTGGACAGTGGTCAGTTATGGGGGGTCCTTGAACATTACTGTTATGCAGTCAGGCCATAGATGGGTTCCAAACAGAGAAGGGACAGGACCAATAGGTGAAGGGCCCAAAGGAGGAAGAGCAGTTCTGAAGCTCCGGGAACAGTCTGGGTGAGAAATGGAGAGAATGGAGCATGGCTGCCATGGTGGGACAGTCAGGAGGAGGGGCCCTGCCGAGGTGGCAAAGCCGGGGTTTGTCCACTCAAGGATGCGATGGTGATGCAAGGAAGGCATGGAAGCTGGCTCCAACTTTCCAGTCCAGCTGGCTGAGCGAATGGGGATAACTTGACCATGAAAGTTGACTTGAGGGGAAGAAGACGAGTTCGTATCTGGAAAGGCTGAGCTGGCAAGCAGGCCTTTATCACTGGGTAAAAATCACAGGCAGGCAACGGCAGGCCCACATCAAGGAGGATGGTATCTAACATTTAGAGCCACCTGAAAACCATGACCTTGAGTCCTAGGAGGGGTTGGGGTCCCATTTGCTGGGCACGCAGGAGCTGTCTGTCTCCGGCCAGTGTTAGGCCTGAGGGCGCTGCAGCCCCAGTACTGTGCGATGACCGTGAATGCGTATGGAGTGGCGTGCACGCTCAGCATGCTGACAGAGCAGCCTTTGAGGGACCGAACTATTGAATCTTATGTCTGAGAACTTTCAAAATTGGGGAGGTGATTCAAAATCTCTTTTTTTTTTTTACAAGTAGGATGACTGCCTGAGGTATGGCAGGGGTAGAATCTTGGCTTTGCCACTTAACTGGCTGTGAAGCCTTGACGAGTGAACCTTAGTATTCCACCCATACAACTGGGAACTCATCCTCCTCACAAAATGATTGTAGGAATTGAATGAGACAATAATAAAAAAAATATGCCCATTTTCCTGCCTGGCTCATAGTAGGCACTTAAAAAGTATTAGCGCTCTCCCCCTTTCTCTTCTTGTCCAGAGGCAGGGTTGGCCATCTTGGAGGATGTCATGCCCAACCTTCTTTGGGATAGTAAGGTTGTACTGGCCTGTGGTCTGGTTTAGGTTGAGAAACACTGCTTTCTGGCCACATTCTCACTTTATGGCCGCCTAATTTAAGCCCAGAGAGGTAAGCCATGTCGTCCCAGGAGTCTCCTCTCAAGGAGATGTTAGAAGATGTTAGAAGCACATAGTGTCGGCTCTGGCGGGACTCCCCACCCACATGTTGATTTACTTGGAACAGTGATGCTTTGAGAATCCATAGCTCAGAGAGTCAGAACAATCTCCTTCTCTCTCTCACCCCACCCCCTCAGGAAAGCTAAGTGAAAAGACTCATTGTCCCATAGAGAGGAGAAAATTGCTAAAACAAAAGTCAAAGCTGTTGTAATTTTAAAAAATATTCTTTCCATGCTCCCAAGTGCTTCAAGGAATATGTTTAGATTTAATTAACCTCTGTTTCTCAGCACAATTCTTCTTATATGCCCATATATGAAAGAAACTGTTTCTTAAACATCATTCTACTTTCCAATTAGAACTGGTTTCCTGTTCTTCAAATGTTAGCAGCTGTAAATGCCAAACTAAGAAATAATTATAAAAATGAGCTATCTGCACTGACTTACTTTTTTCTTGCTTCACTGCCATTGTGTTCTAAATGTTTGCATTTAAGTGTCAGGATGGAAGTGGGCCTTGAGAGTATGTTGTATATATTTTGAAATAAAACACATGGACTTTATATGTGCTCAGTTTGGAAGAAGAACAGCATTAAGATAATAAATCACATATAAATGATGCAACACACTTACAATGTCATTTAAAATGTGATAAATACCAAGGAAGCTTGAAAGTAAACAGTAGGTTTAAGATCAGAGAAAGAGGCAAAATCTTTTAGGTTTTCTTCCTTTACTCAGAAGGAATCTTACAGTTCAGGCTGTGAAAAGGGGCCACCAGTCCAGCCCGTAAAGAGTTTCGCTTTGTGTGAAAGGGCGAGAGGGCAGTGGTTACCCGCCAGACGCTGGTATGCCCTGGAGCTTCCCCACAGGTTTGGCTGCACGACCTTGGGCAAGTTACTTAACTTCCCTGAATTACTGTAAGAATGAAATAACTTAATACCTTTCAAGCACTTGGCCCCGTGCCTGGGCATGGTAAGCACTGAATAAACATTTGCTATTTTTAATATAATTTTAATGCATAGTGAAAAGTGAGCCAGCTCAATAGAGCAAGTGTGAAAAACTGTGGAGTTTGAAGGTTGACAGGCCTAGGTTCATCTCCAGGTCAATTTCTGAAAGCAATTTGTTGAACAAACAGTTCACTGAATTATTGAATTTTTTTTTTTTTTTTTTACCTTTTGGGAAATGGTCCCTGTCCTGTTCCTGCTTCTGACAGTGAAACAGCTATGGCCTTTCATGAATTGACTTCTGGGAATTTGACTTGCAGCTAATTGAGTTTTCTGCTAATGGATGAACTGTCAAAATGGCCTGCCCACCTTGGGTTTGAATCCTTACTTTGCCACTTACTTTGGCTGTGTGACCTTGGCCAAGTTACTGACCTTCTCTGGGCTTCAGTCTCCTCATCTCTAAGAAGCAGAGATAATAATTCTGATTTCTGCAAGATAGGTATGAGGATTAAATGAAGGCAGTGAGTGAAGTGCCAAGGACAAGATAAAGATTTAATGAAGATTTTACATGCAAACATTGTTACTTCTTAAATATTCCCTCCTCCCCACCTAATTTATATACATTAATGAATTGCTATGACACTCATTATATTCATAGAAAATGGAAGAGTAAATTTAAACCCAATCCCAGGATATGCCTTCTCTGTGAGGTTTTGCCAGGCAGAATAGTCTTGACATCATTCGCCATGTGACCAAGTATCTTTCTCCTCTCATGTGAAGCACTGAGATCAGCCATCCTGGAAAAACCTGGATCAGAGCATGTCACCTCCCTGCTTAGAATCCTACCTCCCTGGAGTGACTCCAGGGTCAGTAAAGAAAGTGGGTAAAGGCACTTGCTGTTCTGATCAGGACAGCGCCACTGTGTTTCCAGCTCCCCTTGTTCCTTGGACACCTGCACCTCAACTAAGAGAGTTGTTATGCATCTGAGAGCTTCCTGCTCAGCATCAGGGCTGGTTCTATGTTTCTCTGGTCCCCTAGCCCCTAGTTTATATGTCCCTGCCCCCCTCAGAGTGCCAGGTACTGTTCTGAATGCTTTAGTTATGTGTATTAACCCAATTAACTAATACTATCCTATATTCCCATAAGGCTCAGGAGGGAAACACCCAAGATCATAAACAGCAAGTGTTGTCAGAGCCAGGATTCAAAGCCATGTAGGTTGGTGCTGGAGTCCAAGCCCTTAACCACTGCACCATGCTCCCTCCTAGTAGATGTGTGTGGGAGGCATGGAGGTTGGGAGGCTGGGAGGCTGGGAAGCTGGAAGGCTGGGAACTGGGAGACTGGGAGGTAGGGAGGCTGAGAGGCAGGGAGGCTGGGAGGCTGAGAGGCAGGGAGTCTGATTATGTGATGCTACCTTATGTCAGCCATACATGAATTAGGAAATTTATATGTACTAATTTGTGACATCCACTATTATTAGATGAAAGGAATATTGTAACTTAGATTCCTCAGATAAAGTTTTTTTCTTTTTCATATCCAAGATATAGGATGTGACTATGAGTAATTGATAATAAATTCAACTGAGAAGAAGCTCCAGGATAGATTTTTTTTTTCCCCTCATGTTTTCCATTCAGTCTTATAGTGACCAAGGTGGAGAAAAATTCCACCTATGCCTGCCCTGATCAGAGTATCCAAGAATCTACCAATGGGGGTTTCTTAAGTTCTTAAGGATCAAACACATAAAAGGCATTTTAAGTACCAGTGGAATGTCTGATACGTGGGAAGGCAGAGTGGTGGGTCTGCAGCACCTGGAACTCGGGAGATCTGGACATCTCACCATGCCCCCTTCTCCTGTTGTGTTTGTTGTAGCCTTGCCACGCTTCCTCTTCTTGAAGATGGAAAAGGTGCTGTTGGGCTGCTTTCTGCTGATCCTTGGACAGATCTTCCTCCTCCTCCCCGCTGAGGCCAGGCAGCGACCTCCCACAAGGTCCATCTCCAGAGGGAGACACACTCGGACCCGCCCGCAGACAGTCCTCCTGGGTGAGTGATGGGGCTGCACCTACAGAAGCAGGCAGCCCGAGGTGGCTGAGGGGCGACCTCCAAGCCAGGGACTGAGTGTCAGTCATCAGTCCAGTAGCTCGCCTGTCCCTGGGGTCCTATTGGGTGTGCTGAGGGGAGGGGATCTCCTTGGCAATGACTGCATCCTGAGTTGAGGCTATGCTTGTACTCGGGTTTTCAAAATGAAATTGAATCTCTTCTATTTCAAAGTCTTCATTTAATCTGAAGCTCAAGACTTTTCTCCAATACGCAAGAGCAAGATTTTTCATCTGAAAAGGTCCTGGTCGGACTTATCTCGACAAGGTGTTATGAGAATTTTTTATTGGATTTGTCCAGCTCATCTGTGTTAATAATGCCCCCCTGCATGGCAGTATGGGGAAGAGAGCAGGAGGGCTTGCAGAAGGTGGGAGCAGGCGCAGAAGAGAGGGAAGGATGTTATGAGCTGAATCAAGTCATTAGGAATCGAAAATGTCATGGTTCTATTATTCTGGCCCAGCAAACTTATTTTCTTCAGGTGAATTTTTTTCTTTCTCTGAGAGAAAGGAGAGGCCATGAAAACACACAGATTATAGATAAATGGGCCTGGTTATAAATATGGGTCCTGGTAAGCCTAGGATGTGGGGGGAATAGGAAGGTTGGCCAGTAGAAAGAGAATGGGTTTTGATACAGACTTGGGTTCCAGTCCCAGCTCTCCTACTTACCAGATGTGTATACTTAGGTGACATAAGATCACACACTTGGACTTTGGACGGGGCTGCTTTCAGAATGAACAGCCACACACTGAGCTGGAAAAACGTTCTTCTCTTGACCCTGAATATCTCTCCCAGGCCCCCTCACAGCACACTGGGCCCTGCCTAATTGTCGCGTTCAGCACCCTCCCTCTCAGCTCAGGCTCTCAAGTGGAAACCCCTGTCTTCTGAGGTAAGAGCTGGAAGTCCATCAACCCCGAAACCAGTATCGCCTTCTGTTTCTCATCCTGAGGAAGATGGAACATGGCACATCTCCCCACCTCAGGGAGTGTGGCTTATGAACACAGTTGACTGCGTGACAGTCATGAATCCACAAGGCAGACACCACACTTTGGCCTGGATTCTCAAGAGCAAACTGCTTTTGGTCTTAACGTTAACAGGAAGCAAAAATGGAGAAGCCATGTTATTCACTATAGTCCTTGCCCTGATCATGTGACTTTCTCTTCATTCTTAGAATATAGTGTCTGTGTTTTATGGGGTCTTTTTCTTGGCTTTTTGTTTTCTACACTCAAAACATTGCACGGGCACATTTCACTTTTTCGTGGCAAATCATCCACTGCATGATATATTTCCACTATTCACTTGCTTGCAGGTGTGTCTCTGAAAGTTTAACAGAGTAGAAGCAGAATTGTTTCTCAAGTTAGTTTTTTGTTTGAATTTTCTGATTTTTTTTTAAGTTTACATTTTATGACTCTGTCTTTCCATCTTTCTCCTTATTTTATTTTTTATTGAAGTATAGTTGACATATAGTATTATATTAGTTTCAGGTATACAACATAGTGATTTGAGAGTTATATGCATTATAGAATGTTCACCATGCTAAGTGTAGCTGTCATCTGCCACCACACAAAGTTATTACAATATTATTGATTATATTCCCTATGCTGTACTTTAATCCCTGTGACTTGTTTATTTTATAATTGGAAGTTGGTCTAAGTTTGCAGAGTCCCAGTAACAACTTGAGCTAATTAAAAAAAATAACGTACATGTTTACCCTTCCCTCTGAAGGTCTGCAGGTTGCTCTGGCGTCCACTTGGGCTTATCTGCTATTTCATTCATTCACCTGGAGTTTCTGCTCTGTGCCAGACATGGGGTAAAGCGTACTTGTAGTTGTGGAGACACACATGTAAAAAGATCATTAATTTGGTGGAATTGGTGTAGAGGTATAGGTAAGCAGCCGCGTTCTACCTGCTGTAGTCTCAATATAAGGCAGTGGTTCTCAAACTTTCTGATCTCAGGACTCTTTTACACTGAAAGATTATTGAGGGTCCCAAAGAGCTTTTGTTCATGGGTTAGGTCTATCTAGATTTGCTGGATCAGAAATTGAAAGAGAGCTTTAAAAAAATTAATTAATTAAAAATAACAATAATGAACCTATAACATAATCCGTAATTGAAATAAAAGTATTTGTATAAAAACTATTTTCTAAATTAAAAAAAACAGTGAGGAGAATGGCACTGTTTTACATTTTTTGCGAATCTGTTCAATGTCTGGCTTAATCGAAGACAACTGTATTCTCATTTCTTATCCATTCTACCTGTGATGAAATGTTGTATCCATTGGACTATGAGAAGGAAATACAGCCTCACACAGTTTTGTAGATGGAAAAAGGGGGAGCATTTTCATATAATTGTGGATTATTCTCTGATATGATACCAAAACTTGACAAATAGTTGTTTTTTAAAGGTGAGTTGCAATGTGGAATCTGAAGCCATGTCAATAAATTTCATACTCATATACTCATGAGAGAATGAGAGTACCAAAGGCAAATGCTAGTGCTATTATGAAAACAGTTCTGACCTCACGGACCCTCGGAAGGGGTTTCAGGGACCCTGAGGGGTCCTCAAGCCACACTTTGAGAACAGCTGGTTTAGGGAAGCCTTTCCAGTGGAGGTGAGGATGACCTGGCAGGAGAGGGGTGAGGACATCCTGTGAAGGTGGGCCCCTGGAGGTGGGGCCGCCTGTAAGGCAAGTGGCTGAGCTGGAGACAGCCTGGAGGAGGTGGGAACTAGATCCTGTAGGAGCTTGGGGGCTCTGACATGGAGTCTAGGCTTCATTCTGCGGGGCTGGGAGCCCCTGGAGGACTTTCCGTAGGCAACAGTGGTGATCTCTGCTGCCTCCCTTTCAACCCACTGTGCCGTCTGGACAGCCTCAACATTCGTGAGCTGTGGAACAAAGGGCAGGGAGAGCCCGCCCTTTGAGGCCGCCAGGGGAAGAAATGGGCACATTCTCCAGCCCAAGGTCCCCTCCAGGCCACCATACTGGCAGGCAGACTTAGAGCAGCAGGGTGCTGCACCCGGGGCCGGCGGACTTAGAGCAGCCGGGTGCTGCACCCGGGGCCGGCGGACTTAGAGCAGCCGGGTGCTGCACCCAGGGCAGGCGGACTTAGAGCAGCAGGGTGCTGTACCCGGGGCATAGGCTCTTGGAGGCCTTCAGATTCTTCCCCTCTGCACCCATCCTTCATCAGGGGCCTGCATCCTCTCCCAAACTTGTCCCTGGGCCCCTCTCTACATGGCCATCACTGGAAGTCACACTGCTCATAGCCCAGTTGCTCTCTGCTTTATTATATCATTGTCATAGGGGGGTGGACCTGTCCTCAGGGCAGCCAGTGGGGGCCTATCAGCTATTCTGGGAAACTTAACCGTCCTTGCCCACACAACCACTGTATTCTTGACTGTCCTCACTCCTGGAAGAAGAGTACACACACCGACTACACTTCTGCCAGCGACCTCCCCTGTTTTGCCTTTTATAAGGTCCTGTTGACCTGTGCATTATTTTCTGAATTTGCCAACTGAGCTCCTTTTATTTCTACTGACTAACATTGAAGTCTTTTCCTTTCCCTATTATAAATTCCCCTTAGGATTAATGGCACCCATGCAGAATTCATGTTCATGTGTTAAGAAAGGACTTTGTGGCAATATGACAGCAGATTTGAGAAGTGGGAGTTGGAGATTTACAGGGAGTCTGGCCCATAGTGTGGTCAGAGGATGGTGGGAGCTGAACCCCACCCCTCCACACACACACTCCACACAGTTTCCAGAGGCGTTTGGGGGATAGAGGTCACAGAATTAAGTGAGATTTCTTCACAATGGTTAATTTACTACTTAAACATAAAGCAAGTGAAGACAGTCTAAGAACTCACTGTATATAGTGCCAAATTCTGTTTCTGGGAAACCACAGTATGTTATGAGGCACTTATTTCCATTTTTGCATGCATCTCTCATTAAACCTGAGATCAAAATATTGGTAAAAATGCAATATGTTTCATATAAGGAGCCGAAACCTCCTAAGTCAGCGATGTGACTGAAGGAGTTGGCTGGCCCAGAATTAAGTGTAAGAATGTCCTGCTCTGTGTTGCCAATGGAGGTTTTGCCTAGGTTGATAATTACTAACGTTTTCAAACGTTAGCTGCCAGTAAATGAATTCCCACATCCTAAAACAATCCCCCTGATTGACATTTCTTGGAACCCTCAATGAGGGAGGAAAAGCAGATGCGAGAAGCCATCAGAGCTTCTGGCTCCTGGAGCAACAGACCCCCTGGGGCCGCCAGTCTTACATGCTCTCAACCTACTTTGTCACGGGTAGAACTTCTGTTTCCTTCCCTGAGCTTGCTGGGACTTTGTTTCCCTCTTCCTTCCACCTGGAGGATCTTTCCTTGGCCAAGGTCTATTAGCAGCCAGGGCCAGGTAGAATGCCACCTCCTCCCTCTCCCAGCCAGGCAGGACCCTCTAGGATGGGCCATGCACACTGCAGTCTTCTGCCAAAGCATCAACCCTGTGTGCCTTACATTTCCAGGGGTAATAGTGGCACCTACCCAAGAGGGATTCCTATCCCAGTTTTTTTTGTACTTTCCTTGTTTTTACCACTAACACTGTACACCCATGAAGGGAGGGCCGGAGTGTTTCTCGTGTCTCATAGCACCTCTGCAGGGTACTCTCACTTACTGCTGTGAGTAGGGACATGCTAGCTCACTTAATCCATGCAAAAATGATGAAACTCTGCAGGGTGGTTATTGTTTTAACCAATTTTCAGACAAGGAAGCCATGGCTCAGAGAAGTTAAGCAATTTGGCAAACTTGTCAAGACGACAAACCTAAAAAGAGAAGGTGTCCACCCTCCCTGCACCCCACCTCCTCTAGGGAGACGATGCATGATCTGGAGGAGGTGTGACCTTGAGGAAAGAAAATGGCACCTTACACTCGAGCTTGCTCCCAGACCAGGATTTTTCGGCAGATCATGAAAGATGTATCCATGTTTAGAGGCATCGCTGTTAGTTACACCTGGGGTCCACTGACCTCAAGCCCTGGCTGTGGTCCTGCCCATGGCAAAAGCTCAGTATGTGCTGAACGACTGAGTGGATGAGACATGCAGATGGCTAATTTCATCCTCATTTAGATGGTTCCAGTCTCCATTCCACTTCTACTTAGCAAGTGACCCTAACAAGTTGCTTCTGTTCTCCAGTTTATTCATCTACAAAAGAATTTGGTTGAAGCCAGTGATCCTTCAGGTCTTATGTACGATGTGGTGACACCACTGATCCCCCTTGCCTTCCAGATGTCCCTTATGTGGCTCCCATGTGATCCTTGTCTTTCTTTCACTCTCTCCAGCTGGGAGAGCCAAGGTGGAACCCTATTCTGGAAGCCAAGGAGACAGAAGGGGTGGGGCAGCAGGATTAGCAGGTGGGTGGGGGCTGTTGGGGTGGAGGGAGTAGGATTACACAGCAGAGCAGTGGTTCTTAAACTTCACTGTGCAGCAGAAGCTCCTGGAAGGCTTGTTAGAATAGACAACTGGTCTCCATACCCCAAGTGTTTGATTCAGTAGGTCTGGGTTGGGGCCTGAGAAGATGTATTTCTGGAGATCTCAGTTTGAGAATCCTGGCAGAAGAAAAATCTGGGAGGTGGGATGGGGATGGGCAGGAGGCAAAGATCTTAGGAGGAGATGCTGTGGGGCTCAAGCCAAAAAGATAATGGATGAGTAACATCTGTAGGGAAAATTACAGCTGGAGAGGATAAACTAACTGTAAACTTCTGGGGCTTTGAAAATAAGCTGTTAGCATTTTTTCTAACCCGGGTTGTTGGCAGAGGTGGACCTCAAGCCTGTACCAGCATTTGCAGCACAGCAATGAACACACATCTAAAGAATCGAATGGCTGGCGTGTGTCTTTATCATCAGAACTGACTGTAAAAATGAAGGCTCTTGTGTAGAGCTTATAGAATTGTTTTAACTATAGCAAAGGCTTTAAAAACAACTCCTTTGAAGTGAAATCACACCCCTTCTTTAGCCCTCCTCTGGGCATCCCTGGCAGTGCAACTGCAGGTGGAGATGTGGGCCCGAGGGAGGGGCTGTCAGGTGTGCCGCTCAGCCCAGATGCAGACGGCGCGCCTCCTCGTGCCTGTGCTGTTTCACGTGCACACCAACATCTTTCTGATCACTCATTTTTAATGAGCTGTATGAAGTGAATTCCACAGTCCTATCTGGTGATTAATACTGGGAGAATTCAAAAGTACAGCCTCTGACTTGCAATAAGCCACAAAGTTAAAAGCTTTCCTAGCCAATAATGAATAAATAACTTGATGTTTTTTCTTCTACAGATTCTCTCTCTCCCCTTCTACTCCCCTTTCTCTTTTCTATTAAACTCTTTATCCCCTTCCTTTTCTGTAACTCTCCTTTATCTCTTCCTCTCAAATCTCTCCCTCCATTCCTCATTTTCTTCTTTAGTTCCAGGATGTCCTGTCCTCAGCCTGCTATAAGTTTGGCCCCTGCAGTGTGTACATGTGTGGCGGTGGGGGTGCGAGGTATAGTCATTGTTCTTTGATGGCTGGTGCTCTTAGTGGGGAGGTGCGCCAACTTACCCCTCTGAAGCCGGTCGTGTCCCATGTCTCCCTAAGTGATGTTAATAATAACGGTGATAATGGTGGCTGCCTTTTTTTTTTTTTACCATCAGCTATGTGCCAGGCACTGTGGTAGGCAGTTCACATTTCACTCTGTGTGGTATTATTATCCGCATCTTCCAGATGAAGAAACTGAGGCTCAGAGAGGTTAAGTGTCTTTCTTGAGGTTGTGCAACCACTGAGCAGCAGAGTGACACTTGAGAAGCCAACTTGCCATTTCTTCTGCTCAAACCCTTTTCTACAACCTTACCTCCCCTGTTTCATCCAGCCGTGCTGGACTCAACTGTCAGGTTTCAGTGGAAGCATTCCTAATCTGGTCTGGGACTTCATACTGCAACAATGCCTTCTCATAGCAGGCTGCATGTCCCAGCACAGCCCTTAGTGGCCTGCACAGCGATTGCCTGCCTAACTGTTCATGTGGTGACAACAGTGCTTAGGAATGAGCCAGGCACACAACAGGCACTCAGAAAATACCTAGAGAAGGAATGAGTAAGACATGGGCAAAGAGCTGTCTCTAGAGAGGAGCCACAGGTTGGGGAAGGTTTCCAAAGCCAGGCCATGTGGAAAAGACTTGAAAGACCTGAGAATATTTAGCTTGAAATTAGAAGATGCTGTGCTCCCTGAAGGCTGTGTTATGGAAGAGTTTAGACTTGTTACTAAGACCTGAAAGAGGAGATGCAGGACCAAACACCTGTGCTTTCAAGGAAACAGATTTTTCTTCCATATAAAACTGTAGCCTCTGGACTAGCCCAAGAAAAAAATTACCTCCTCAGACATTAGGGATATTGAAGGCCTTGAGTGTTGAGGGTTAAATAAATCTCTAATCTGCAAACCCTCACATTCTGCAATTCTATGGTGGTGCCTGCAGACTAGGAAATAAACCAGAAGATAAGGATTTCCTCCTCTATTAAGAAGAAAAAAAAAGCTAAATATTTGTTTTCCAAGGAAAACCTGCCTTAGGAGCCCTGGAAATAATATTTTTTTGAATTAGGGAGAAACAGAAATTTTTAGTGACCGACAACAGTAAGTTGCCCTGGGTCTCACTTCTGGCAGTATTTGGTGACTGAGGGAAAGAATGATTACAGGTAAATTGCATTTGTTTTTTGGTTAATTTGTGTAGAGTTTGCAGTCAACAAGAATCACCAAACGTTTATTCCACATATCTTAATAGCTCTCATATGGCAGATTTCTTTAAGCTTAAGTGGAATACTTTATATATTTTTTGCACTAAATCTTAACTTCTTCATTTAGGTTCATTCTTCTTAATTCTTTTTCCTCCTTAACTTAGCCATTTAGAATCATTTGAAAATTTGATAAAGTACTTTATATATCTTTCTCTAAGTCCCTATTGAAAGTATTAAAAGAATGTTTTATATTCTTTTGAAATGACTATAAAGAACAATCTTTGCTTCAAAATTTCATATCTAAATATTTAATGACTATTAGATGCTGAAAATATAAGGAAAGCTAGTTCAAAAAGTTGCTTGAATAATTACCTACAGACCAATGAAATCATTTCCTGTACCTGAGAGGAAACGGTACAGAGATGTGAGGGGTATATCAGTGTGCCACAGCCTGGGTGGCTTAAACAACAGGAACTTATTTTCTCACCACTCTGGAGTCTAGAAGACCAAAATCAAGGTTTTGGCAGGGTTGGTTTCTGCTAAGGCCTTTCTCTGCGCCATGCAGATGATGCCATCTCCCTGGGTCCCCACATGGTCTTCCTGTTACCTGTCTGAATCCAAATCTCCTCTTCTTATAAGGACACCAGTCATACTGGATTAGGGCCCAGCCTAATGATTTCATTTGACTTTAATGACCTCTTGAAAGACCCCCGTCTCCAAATACAGTCACATTCTGAGATGCTGGGGGTTAAGACTTCAGCTTATGAATTTTGGGGGACAGAAGTTAGCTCATAATAAGGGCTTCACTTTCACTTGTGGAGGACAGGATGTCTTCTCTGATATGTTCCCAAATAACTTCTTTTTCCTTTCTGATTTACTTTATATTCCCATTTCAGGGGAATATAACCATTACTGACATACACTGGGGAAGCATGTTCAAAGACTTCAGTGGTGTGGTACTTACCAATTTATCCTTGCATATTTCTAAGTCCTTAAGGCAGGTCAGACTGGCACAGTGGTTTGGACAGCCAACATCCCGAGGATGCAGATGGGAAAAGCATGCAATCTAGCCAGAATATGAAACCAAGTCTGAACAAGATTTTTCAAGAGCCAAGAATTAGAACCCCTAGCTTAGAAAAGCCTTCTTTCAGTATATCCAGAGGAAGCTGATTTATAGGGGAAGATGAAAGGAGGGCAATATGTGTATTTTGGCTGCTCAGACCGGTGATGGGGCCCTGGAAAGGAAGGGCAGGGAGAAGTTTTCATAAGCCCTCAGCCAGCCAGTGAGTAAGCACATCAAAGGGGACGCTGGATGGCCAGATGTACAAAGAGCCGATATAGGGAAGGGTCTGGGGGAGAAACAAGAGGAATGTAAGCATCTGACCCCCTGGGCTCAGGGTCAGTATGGGCCTTCAGAAAGGCATGATGGATTACATGTGACATGGGGCATTTGGCCACCAGCATCCCTGGGAGGACGAGCCCTAGAGGCCTTTAAAATCAGGTTGGACCATGAAGTAAACCACGGAGGAATCCCTTCCAAAGGGTTCAGACCTGGTGAAGGCTGCAAGAGGCTGCTTTCCATCTCCACCTTTTAATTCCTCAGCCCTGATATCAGGACTTGTTCCAATCCGCTCCGTCCATTCATTGAATGAATAGGCACTGAGAATCCCTATGTTACAAGGTCTGTATTAGGCCCAGTGAAAGACGAAGAATCTTGAAATCTTTTGGACTCATTGTGGGGTAGCCAGGGAAGAGTTCCCTCCTTCTAGGGTCATTCAGCTGTGGGCCCCGGATGCCAGTGCCCCCGGGCTGTCCTGAGCAGTTGTCCCATCCTCTGAAGGAAGCATACTCCTCTACTCCCCTCTTGAATTTGTCTCCAAAATGAAGATGAATGGGAAAACCATCAATTTTACCTAGCTCTTTTTCTATACCAAAATAGTTTCGTTCTAATACATTACTTTTTAATAATTTGCCTCAGTTTTATCATTCATTCATTTGCTAAGCAAATACACATCAAGTGTCTATAGTGTGCAAGGCATCATTTTGGGTGCCAGTGATGCCGTGGAGCTCTGCCAAGTCACCTCTGGCTCACTCTCCTCACGCTTTAGGTACTGGTACAAATTCTGCAGTTACAGGCAGCATGGGGTTATGGGGGATATTTTATATAAGATCAGTCCTCAAGAGCTAGTAAAACTAACTCGTGAAACCACCTAGGCTTGATTGATGCCTTCTGTAAAGAGGATATATTTGACAACCAATTCAAGTTCTTTAAGAGTCATTACTCTATCTGGGGTTTCTCTTTTTTCTTGAGTCTATTTCTTTTTTATTAAGGTACTATTGATATACACTCTTATGAAGGTTTCACATGAAAAAACAATGTGGTCACTAGATTTACCCATATTATCAAGTCCCCACTCATACCCCAATTCAGTCACTGTCCATCAGTGCAGCAAGATGACACAGAATCACTGTTTCCCTTCTCTGTGCTACACTGTCCTCCCTGTGATCCCCACACCATGTGTACTAAACATAATACCCCTCAATCCCCTTCTCCCAGCCTCCCCACCCGCCCTCCCACACCCCTCCCCTTTGGTAACCACTAGTTCCTTCTTGGAGTCTCTGAGTCTGCTGCTATTTTGTTCCTTCAGTTTTGCTTTGTTTAGTTATACTCCACAAATGAGGGAAATCATTTGGCACTTGTCTTTCTCCGCCTGGCTTATTTCACTGAGCATAATATCCTCCAGCTCCATCCATGTTGTTGCAAATGGCAGGATTTGTTTTCTTCTTATGGCTGAATAGTATTCCATTGTGTATATGTACCACCTCTTCTTTATCAATTCATCTACTGATGGACAATTAGGTTGCTTCCATATCTTGGCTATTGTAAAAAGTGCTGCAATAAACATAGGGGTGCACATGTCTTTTTGAATATGAGAAGTTGTATTCTTTGGGTAAATTCCAAGGAATGGGATTCCCGGGTCAAAAGGTATTTGTATTTTTCGTTTTTTGAGGAACCTCCATATTGCTTTCCACAATGGTTGAACTGGCTTACATTCCCACCAGCAGTGTAGGAGGGTTCCCCTTTCTCCGCATCCTCGCCAGCATTTGTTGTTCTTAGTCTTTTGGATGGTAGCCATCCTTACTGGTGTGAGGTGATATCTCATTGTGGTTTTAATTTGCATTTCCCTGATGATTAGCGATGTGGAGCATCTTTTATGTGTCTGTTGACCATCTGAATTTCTTCTTTGGAGAACTGTCTCTTCATATCCTCTGCCCATTTTTTAATCCAGTTATTTGCTTTTTGGGTGTAGAGACATGTAAGTTCTTTATATATTTTGGATGTTAACCCCTTGTGGGATATGTCATTTGCAAATATATTCTCCCATACTGTAGGATGCCTTTTTGTTCTGTTGATGGTGTCCTTTGCTGTACAGAAGCTTTTTAGCATGATGTAGTCCCATTTGTTCATTTTTGCTTTTGTTTCCCTTGCCCAAGGAGATGCGTTCAGGAAAAAGTTGCTCATATTTATATTCAAGAGATTTTTGCCTATGTTGTCTTCTTAGAGTTTTATGGTTGTATGACTTACATTCACGTCCTTGGTCCATTTCGAGTTTACTTTTGTGTATGGGGTTAAACAATAATCTGGTTTCATTCTCTTGCATATAACTGTCCAGTTTTGCCAACACCAGTTGTTGAAGAGGCTGTCATTTCCCCATTGTATGCCCATAGCTCTTTATCATATATTAATTGACCATATATGGTTGGGTTTATATCAGGGCTCTCTAGTCTGTTCCATTGGTCTATGGGTCTGTTCTTGTGCCAGTACCAAATTGTCTTGAGTACTGTGGCTTTGTAGTAGAGCTTGAAGTTGGGGAGCATAATCCCCCCAGCTTTATTCTTCCTTCTCAGGATTGCTTTGGCTATTAGGGGTCTTTTGTGGTTCCATACGAATTTTAGAATGATTTTCTCTAGTTCGCTGAAAAATGCTGTTGGTATTTTGATAGGAATTGGATTGAATCTGTAGATTGCTTTAGGCAGGATGGCCATTTTGACAATATTAATTCTTCCTATCCATGAGCATGGGATGTGTTTCCATTTATTGGTGTCTTCTTTAATTTCTCTCATGAGTGTCTTGTAGTTTTCAGAGTATAGGTCTTTCACTCTTGAGTCTATTTTGATAATTGGTGTTTTCCTTAAAAACGATCTGATTTATCTATATTTTTAAATCTTTTGTCATACATTATAGTTCATAGCTCCATATCATAACATGGGCATGATATTCTTTAACAAAAAGTACCCAGTGTTTTGTTCCCATAGTTCACAAAGCTCTTAGCAAAAATTCTCGAGTAGCATTGTGACCCAGGTGATGGCTATGCAGGGAATGGGGGAAGATGTCTCTATTAACCCTCAAGTTTCCCTCATCATAACCTGGCATTTATAAGATATCTCCAGCTTTACAAACACCTGTTGCTTGCTTTATCTCCCTTCCTCTCACAAAGCCCTTGAGAAGTAGATTTTGTGATAATTCCCAGCTACGGATAAGAAAAAATCTGATCAGGGTATTAATTTGTCCATGATACACAAATGAAGCCAGAAGTCATTCTCAGATCACACCATTTTAATTAGAAAAGAGTTTAGAGATCATCTAATTTAGAGGTTTTTAATCTGGGGCCCAGGGACCCCTAAGGGAGCCCTTGGATAGACTTTAGTGGGACCATGATTTAGATGGGAAAAAATTATATCTTTTTTCACTAACCTCTAACTGCAGTTTAACATCCCCTTCTCTTTATTTCTATTTTTATTATTATTTTTTTAATTTAAGTATCATTGATACACAATCTTAAATTGGCTTCAAATATATAACAGTTACCCATATTATTAAATCCTCATCCCCACTAATGCTGTTAATATCTGTCAACATAGGAAGATGTTACAGAATCATTGACTATATTCTCCATGCTGTACTACTCTCACCATGACCAACTTATATTATGATTGAGAATTTTTGTTCTTCTTTATCCCCCTCCCCTCTCCCTCTGACCCCAGCCCCTCCCCTATGGTAACCACTTGTCACTTCTCAGTGTCCATGAGTCTACTGCTATTTTGTTCATTCTGTTTTGCTTTGTATTTATATTCCACAGATAAGTGAAATCATATGGTATTTGTCTTTCTCTGCCAGGCTTATTTCACTGAGCATAATACCCTCTAGATCCATCCATGTTGTTGCAAATGGCAGGATTTCTTTATTTTTTTATGGATGAATAATATTCCATTGTGTATATGTACCACATTTTCTTTATTGCTTCATCTGTTGATGTACAGTTAGGTTGCTTCCATATCTTGGCTATTGTAAATAATGCAGCAATGAACATAGGGGTGCATACATCTTTTTGAATCAGGGATTTTGTTTTCTTTGGGTAAATTCCTACAAGTGGAATTACTGGGTCAAATGGTATTTCTATTTAGCATTTCCTTTTCCTATGATTATAAATCACAAACCACAGGAGTGGTAGCAGTCCTGTATCACCAGCAGAGATCATTGATAATTTCATGCCACATTATATTTACCAGAGATAATTCAAAATATTGTTTCCACTCACCACTACTTCAAAATTACACTAGCTCGTGGACTCACCTTCAATCCTGTTATTTAATGTTATTTTTAAAATTATATGTTACTGTATCCCCAGTATTTTCCTTTTTAATATTTTGATGACTGTGGTTCAAATAATTGGCCTCCTTTCTTATCCTTTGCATTTCTTTCATTTGTTTATTGTGGCAATATATACATGATATAAAATTAACCATTTTCAAGTGTATAATTCAGTGACATTAAGTGCATTTACATTGCTGGCCAACCATTACCACTGTCTATTTGGAGAACTTTTCATCAGCCCAACAAAAACCCTTACCCATTAAGAATAACTCTCCATTCCCCCTCTCCCATCTCCCAGTAACTTCTTTTCTACTGTCTGTCTCTGTGAATTTGCCTATTGTAGATCTCTTACATGAATGGAATGATATATATTTGTTCTTTTGTGTCTGATTTACTTCACTTAGCATAATGGCTTCAAGGTTCATCCATGCTGTACCATGTATCAGAACTTCATTCTTGTTATGGCTGATTAATATTCCATTTTTTGCATGCCACATTTTATTTATCTGTTATTCTGTTGATGGAAACTGGGGTTCTTTTCACCTTTTGGCTAATGTGAGGAATGCTGTTATGAACATTGCATGCAAGTATCTGTTTGAGTCCTTGGGAAATACATAATTCTATGTTTAGCTTTTTGAAGAACTGCCAAACTGTATTCCACAGTGGCTGCACCATTTTTTTACATTCCCACCAGCAATGAACAACGGGTCTAATTTCTCCACATCATCACCAACAATTGTTATTCAACATTTTTTAAACTGATAGCCATCCTAGTGGATGTTGCATTTTATTTTAGGCATCTAACAACGCTGTTCTGAGAACGGGTCATGGCCTTCACCAGACTGCCGTGGAAGTCCTTAGTGGAAATAAAGGTTAAGAAGCCAATCAACGATACTTCAATTAAAAAAAAAAGAAGAAGCTACGGTCAAAGAAGCAGAGCCCAGAGATGCTGTTACCTGTTCAAGGTGAAGTGATCAACCAGCAGCAGCCCAGAGCTTAGTACCAAGTCTTTCAGGGCTCAGAGGAGCCCTTTCCCCTCCCACCACATGGTTTGCTTCCTTGTAGACATTTGCCCAGCCAGTTGTCAGACTGAGTCAGGGCTGGAACAAAGCCATCACCCAACCAGTCATGAAGCCAGGCTAGCCCCAGAGACAGACAAGACAGTCATAACCCCTGTCTGCAAACCACGGCAACACAAAACTACCACCCACCACCACAGTGGCTAAACCGTTATTCACTCAACAAACACTGAGTGCCTTGTGTGAGACCAAGCTCTGTGTTCAGTCAGAATAGCTAGGGGGCATCCAAGGGGGCGCCCCTCAGAGGCGCTCATCTGATAGTCTGGTTTACTAAAGGCTGAAAGGGACAAACCTGCCTGACTGTGCCTAAGCTGTCATTTCTTGACCAGGAGCCTCTAGTTCTGCAGAGGCAGCCAAAGATGGATTCCTTTTTCCTGACAGTCTCCTTGCCCCATTTTCTCTTTTATTTTTTATTAAGGTATTATTGATATACACTCTTACGAAGGTTTCACATGAAAAACAATGTGGTGACTACATTTATCTATATTATCAAGTCCCCCCCCATACCCCAATGCAGTCACTGTCCATCAGTGTAGTAAGATGCCACAGAGGCACTGTTTGCCTTCTCTGTGCTACACTGTTTTCCCCGTGACCCCCCACACCATGTGTACTAAACATAATACCCCTCAATCCCCTTCTTCCACCCTCCCCACTGGCCCTCCCACACCCCTCCCCTTTGGTAACCACTAGTCCCTCCCTGGAGTCTCTGAGTGTGCTGCTATTTTGTTCCTTCAGTTTTGCTTCGTTGTTATACTCCACAAATGAGGGAAATCATTTCCTTGCCCCATTTTCTTACTCAGCTTCCAGTCTACCATGGCTCCTGAACTTTTTGACACCTGCCACCACACCTGTCAGCTTGTTTTTTTTTCTTTTATTTTGCTTTTATTAATATACAATTATATGAGCAACATTATGATTACTAGACTCCCCCTATTATCAAGTCTCCACCACATACCCTATTGCAGTCACTGTCCATCAACATAGTAGGATGTTATAGAATCACTACTTGTCTTCTCTGTGTTATACTGCCTTCCCCGTATCCCCCCACCGTCACCCCCACCCCCACACCCGCTACATTATGTGTGCTAATTGTAATAGCCCTTTTTCCCTCTTATCCCTCTCTTCCCACCCCTCTTCCCCAGTCCCTTTCCCTTTGGTAACTGTTAGTCCATTCTAGCGTTCTGTGAGTCTGCTGCTGTTTTGTTCCTTCAGTTTTTCTTTTATTCTTATACTCCACAGATGAGTGAAATCATTTGATACTTGTCTTTCTCTGCCTGGCTTATTTCACTGAGCATAATACCCTCTAGCTCCATCCATGTTGTTGCAAATGGTAGGATTTGTTTTCTTCTTATGGCTGAATAATATTCCATTGTGTATATGCACCACATCTTCTTTATCCATTGCTTCCATTTCTTGGCTATTGAAAAAAGTGCTGTGATAAACATAGGGGGATATATGTCTCTTTCAAACTGGGCTGCTGCATTTTTACGGTAAATTCCTAGGAGTGGAATTCCTGGGTCAAATGATATTTCTATTTTGAGTTTTTTGAAGAACCTCCATACTGCTTTCTACAATGTTTGTACTAATTTACATTCCCACCATCAGTGTGGGAGGGTTCCCCTTTCTCCACCTCGCCAACATTTTTTGTTGTTTGTCTTTTGGATGGTGGCCATCCTAACTGGTGTGAGGTGATATTTCATTATGGTTTTAATTTGCATTTCTCTGATGACTAGTGATGTGGAGCATATTTTCACGTGCCTGTTGGCCATCTGGATTTCTTCGTTGGAGAAGTATCTGTTCAGCTCCTCTGCCTATTTTTTAATTGGCTTATTTGCTTTTTGTTTGTTGAGGTGTGTGAGCTCTTTATATAATTTGGATGTCAATGCCTTATCAGATATGTCATTTATGAATATATTCTCCCATGCAGTAGGATGTCTTTT
Organism: Smutsia gigantea; assembly: GCA_032199065.1. NCBI lineage: Eukaryota > Metazoa > Chordata > Mammalia > Pholidota > Manidae > Smutsia > Smutsia gigantea. The sequence continues at coordinate 14,451 of JAVSCE010003526.1, read as the reverse complement.
TGTTCTACTGATGGTATCCTTTGCTGTACAGAAGCTTTTTACTTTGATATACTCCCACTTGTTCATTTTTGCTTTTGTTTCCCTTGCCCGGGGACATATGTTCGTGAAGAAGTTGCTCATGTTTATTTCCAAGATATTTTTGCCTATGTTTTTTTCTAAGAGTTTTATGGTTTCATGACTTACATTCAGCACTTTGATCCACCTTGAGTTTACTTTTGTGTATGGGGTTAGACAGTAATCCTGTTTCATTCTCTTACATGTAGCTGTCCAGTTTTGCCAACACCAGCTGTTGAAGAGGTTGTCATTTCCCCATTGCATATCCATGGCTCCTTTACTGTATATTAACTGACCATATATGCTTGGGTTTATATCTGGGATTTCTACTCTGTTCCACTGGTCTATGGGTCTGTTCTTGTGCCAGTACCAAATTGTCTTTATTACTGTAGCTTTGTAGTAGAGCTTGAAGTCAGGGAGCATAATTCCCCCTGCTTTATTCTTCCTTCTCAGGATTGCTTTGGCTATTCAGGGTCTTTTGTGGTTCCATATGAATTTTAGAACTATTTGCTCTAGTTCATTGAAGAATGCTGTTGGTATTTTATTAGGGATTGCATTGAATCTTTAGATTGCTTTAGGAAGGATGGCCATTTTGACAATATTAATTCTTCCTAGCCAAGAGCATGGGCGAATTTCCATTTATTAGTGTCCTCTTTAATTTCTCTTAGGAGTGTCTTGTAGTTTTCAGGGTACAGGTCTTTCACTTCCTTGGTTAGCTTTATTCCTAGGTATTTTATTCATTTGGATGCGATTGTGAATGGAATTATTTTCCTGATTTCTCTTTCTGTTAGTTCATCATTAGTGTATAGGAATGCAACAAATGTCTGTGTATTAATTTTGTATCCCACAACTTTGCTGAATTCAGATATTAGTTCTAGTAGTTTTGGAGTGGAGTCTTTAGGGTTTTTTATGTACAGTATCATGTCAAGTGCAAACAGGGACAGTTTGAATTCTTCCTTGTCAATCTGGATGCCTTCTATTTCTTTGTGTTGTCCAATTGCCATGGCTAGGACATCCAGAACTATGTTGAATAAAAGTGGTGAGAGTGGGCATCCTTGTCTTGTTCCCGATTGTAAAGAAAAAGCTTTCAGCTTCTCACTGTTAAGTATAATGTTGGCTGTGGGTTTGTCATATATGGCATTTATTATGTTGAGGTACTTGCCCTCTATACCCATTGTGTTGGGAGTTTTTGTCATGAATGAATGTTGAATTTTGTCAAATGCTTTTTCAGCATCTATGGAGATGATCATGTGGTTTTTGTCCTTCTTATTGTTGATGTAGTGGATGATGTTGATGGATTTTCGAATGTTGTACCATCCTTGCATCCCTGGGATGAATCCCACTTGATCGTGATGGATGATCTTTTTGATGTATTTTTGAAGTCGGTTTGCTGATGTTTTGTTGAGTATTTTTGCATCTATGTTCATCAGGGATATTGGTCTCTAATTTTATTTTTTTGTGATGTCTTTGCCTGGTTTTAGTATTAGAGTAATGTTGGCCTCGTAGAATGAGTTTGGGAGTATTCCCTTGTCAACTTTTTGGAAAACTTTAAGGAGGATGGGTATTAGGTCTTCACCGAATGTTTGATGAAATTCAGTAGTGAAACCATCTGGTCCAGTGCTTTTGTTCTTAGGTAGTTTTTTGATTACCAGTTCAATTTCTTTTCTGGTAATTGGTCTATTCAGATTTTCTGTTTCTTCCTGGGTCAGCCTTGGAAGGTTGTATTTTTCTAGAAAGTTGTCCATTTCTTCTAGGTTATCCATTTTGTTACCATATATTTTTTCATAGTATTCCCTCGTTATTCTTTATATTTCTGTGGTTTATGTAGTGATTTTTCCTTTCTCATTTCTGATTCTGTTTATATGTGTAGACTCTCTTTTTTTATTGATAAATCCGGCTAGGGGTTTATCTATTTTGTTTATTTTCTCAAAGAATCAGCTCCTACTTTCATTGATTCTTTCTATTGTTTTATTCTTCTCAATTTTATTTATTTCTGCTTTAATCTTTATTATGGCCCTCCTTCTACTGACTTTGGGCCTCATTCTTTCTTCCTTTTCTAGTTTCATTAATTGTGAATTTAGACTGCTCATTTGGGATTGTTCTTCTTTCCTGAGGTAGGCCTGTACTGTAATATACTTCCTTCTTAGCATGGCCTTCGCTGCATCCCACAGATTTTGTGGTGTTGAATTATTGTTGTCATTTGTCTCCATATATTGCTTAATCTCTGTTTTTATTTGGTCATTGATCCATTGATTATTTGGGGCCATGTTATTAAGCCTCCATGTGTTTGTGGGCTTTTTCGTTTTCTTTGTGTAATTTATTTCTAATCTCATACCTTTGTGATCTGAGAAGCTGGTTGGTACAATTTCGATCTTTTTGAATTTACAGAGGTGCTTTTTGTGGCCTAATATATGATCAATTCTTGAAAATGTTCCATGTACATTTGAGAAGAATGTGTATCCTGTTGCTTTTGGATGGAGTGTTCTGTAGATGTCCGTTAGGCCCATCTGTTCTAATATGTTGTTCAGTGTCTCTGTCTCTTTACTTATTTTCTGTCTGGTTGACCTGTCCTTTGGAGTGAGTGGTGTGTTGAAGTCTCCTAAAATGAATGCATTGCATTCTATTTCCCCCTTTAATTCTGTTAGTATTTGTTTCACATATGTAGGTGATGATCCTGTGTTGGGTGCATAGATATTTATAGTAGTATATCCTCTTGTTGCACTGACCCTTTTATCATTTTGTAATGTCCTTCTTTGTCTCTTGTGACTTTCTTTGTTTTAAGTCTATTTTGTCTGATATAAGTACTGCAACTCCTGATTTTTTCTCCCTATTATTTGCATGAAATATCTTTTTCCATCCCTTTACTTTCAGTCTGTGTATGTCTTTGGGTTTAAAGTGAGTCTCTTGTAGGCTGCATATAGATGGGTCTTGTTTTTTTATCCATTCAGTAACTCTATGTCTTTTGATTGGTGCATTCAGACCATTTACATTTAGGGTGATTATCGATAGGTATGTAATTATTGCTATTGCAGGCTTTAGATTCATGGTTACCAAAGGTTCAAGGGCAATTCCCTTACTATCTAACAGTCCAATTTAACTTACTTCATATACTATTACAAACACAACCTAAAGGGTTTTTTTTTCTTCCTCCTCCTTTATTTGTATGTTATGAATCATATTCTGTACTCTTTGTCTTCCCTTGGGTGACATCTTTTTCGCCTTAGGAATACTTCCATCTATAGGAGTCCCTCTAAAATGCACTGTAGAGGTTGTTTGTGGGTGGTAAATTCTCTCAGCTTTTGCTTATCTGAAAATTGTCTAATCCCTCCTTCAAATTTAATGATAACCTTTCTGGGTAGAGTATTCTTGGTTCAAGGTCCTTCTGCTTCATTGCATTAAATATATCATGCCATGCCCTTCTGGCCTGAAGGTTTCTGTTGAGAAATATGATGATAGCCTGATGGGTTTTCCTTTGTATATGATGTTTTTTCTCTCTGTAGCTGCTTTTAAAAGTCTGTCTTTATCCTTGATCTTCGCAATTTTAATTATTATATGTCTTGATGTTGTCTTCTTTGGGTCCCTTGTGTTGGGAGATCTGTGCACTTCCATGGCTTGAGAGACTATCTCCTTCCCTAGATTGGGGAAGTTTTCAGCAATTACCTCCTCAATGACACTTTCTATCCCTTTTTCTCTCTTCTTCTTCTTCTGGTACCCCTATAATGCAAATATTGTTGCCTTTGGATTGGTCACACAGTTCTCTCAATATTCTTTCGTTCTTAGAGATCCTTTTTTCTTTCTGTGCCTCAGCTTCTTTGTATTCCTCTTTTCTAATTTCTATTCCATTTACTGTCTCTTCTACTCCATCTAATCTGCTTTTAAATACCTCCATTGTGTGTTGCATTTCAGATATGGAATTTCTTAATGATTGAATCTCCAACTTAAATTCATCCCTGAGTTCCTGAATATTTTTCTGTACCTCCATAAGCATGTTTATAATTTTTATTTTGAACTCTCTTTCAGGAAGATTGGTGAGTTCGGTTTCATTTGGCCCTCTTTCTGGGGTTTGTGAGATTTTGGTCTAAACCATGGTCTTTTTTCATTTCATATTTCTGTGTGGTGTTCACTAGTGCACAGAAACTCCAGGCTCTAGAGCTGCTCAGCCCCAACAGTGAGGTTGGGGGTCGTAGTGGAGCGGATCTGGTGCCTGGGGCGAGGATAGATCTGTTTTCTGATTCGTGTCTGCGGTGCCTGTCTCCAGTGTTAGAGCCAGTGGGTCAAGCATGCATGTGTAAACCTCTGTGCTTTGTGTCTCTAGCTGTTGTAGGCGGGGCCTCCCTGTGGCTGGCCCAGCACCTGCTCAGTGACTGCTGGTGTGTGAGCAGATGCCTGCAGACCAGTAGGAAGGTTTGGCAGGCTGTGTGTCACAGTGGGGGACCTCGGAGCTGAGTAGGCAGCCAGGGGGATGGAGCACCTGAAGCTCGCCAAGTTCCCAACCAGCTGGGCAGAGCATGCCCAGGAAACCTTTTCCAGTTCTCCCTTCTCCCACAAGCAAGCTCTGTGCATACCCTGACCCTTCCGCAGCCCTCTGGCTGCTAGGAGGCCTCTCAGACTGACTGGCTTTCCTCTGACACAGACGGCTGGGTGTGGATCCCCTCCTTCACAATTGGCCAAAATGTCAATTTCTCAAGCACTCTGCCTGTCCAAGTTCCTCAATGTACAGAGCACCACTCACTATAGGATTCTGCTCACAAAGCAGATGTCCAGGGCTAGGTGTTCAGCAGTCCCTGTATTCCACCCCCTCCCCTGCTCTGTTTCTCTTCCTCCCGCTGGTGAGCTGGGGTGGGGGAAGGGCTTGGGTCCCGCCAGATTAAGGCTTTCCTATGTTACCCTGTTTCGTGAGGTCCGCTCTGTTCGTGAGGTCTGTTTGCAGTCTGGTTCAGCCTTCTTTCTTGTTGCTGTTTTAAGGTTAGTTGTACTAACTATATTTTTGTACAATTTGTGGTTTTGGGAGGAGCTCTCCGTCTCACTTCTCACCCCGCCATCTTGCAAGTCCCGTCAGCTTGGTTTAAAAAATAACACTAGCTAACTTTTTTTTGAAATTGAAGTATAGTTGATATACAGTGTTATATTGGTTTCAAATATGCAACATAGTGATTTGGCATTTATCTACATTATTAAATGCTCACCCCAACTAGTGTAGTTACTATCTGTCAACATGGAAAGATGTTACAGAACTACTGACTATATTCTCTATGCTGTACTTTCATCCCCATGACTAATTTATCTTATAATTGAGATTTCATGCCTCTTTAATCCTCTTCACCTGTTTCACCCACCCACCTCACCCCTCCCCCAAGGTAACCACCAGTCACTTCTCAGTGTCTTTGAGTCTATTTCTGTTTATTTGTTTTGTTTTTTAGATTCTACATAGAAATGAAATCATATGGTCTTTGTCTTCCTCTGCCTTACTTATGTCACTTAGTATAATACCGTGTAGGTCCATCAATATCATTGCAAATGGTGAGATTTCTTCCTTTTTATGGAATAACATTCCATTGTGTATATGTACCACATCTTCTTTAGCCATTGTGTATTTTTTCTTTTTTTTTTAGTAGAATTTAACTTTTAGAGGAGGTTTAGATTTACAAAAAAGTTAAATCAGAATTAGAGTTCCCATATACCCTCCTCCCCTCCTTGCAGTTTTCCCTGTTAATAACATCTTGATTACTGTACTACATTTGTGCAATTGATAAACCAATATTAATACACAATTATTAATTAAATAGCCATTGTCTATTGATGGGCATTTTGGTTGCATCCATATCTTGGCTTCTGTAAATAATGCAGCAATAAACATAGGGATGAATATATCTTTTCAAATCAGTGATTTTGATTTCTTCAAGTAAATTCCCAGAAGTGGAATTGCTGGGTTGTATGGTATTTCTATTTTTAGTTTTTTGACAAGCATCCATACTGCTTTCCTTGTAGTTGCACCAGTTTATATTCCACAACAGTGTAGGAGGGTTCCCTTTTCTCCACATCCTCGCCAACTCCTGTTATTTTTTGTCCTTTGGATAGTGGCCATTCTGACTGGTGTGAGGTAATATCTCATTGTGGTTTTGACTTGCATTTTCCTGATGATTAGTGACTTGGAAAATCTTTTCATAACACTAGCTAACTTTTAGCAAGTGTGAATTCTGCTTTTCTACTGTGTGGCCATGAATAAGTAATGTAAGCACCCCAAACCCCAGTGGTCTCACTTATAAAATGGGGATGGTATTGGTACTCCCTCATGAGCGGGAACGAGGATGGAATGAGATCATACCACTTTAAAGGGCTTGGCTCCGAGCCCTGCTTGGAGGAAGCATTCAATAAATGCTTGTTGCTGTTATTGTCGATTTTAAAATGTATTATTAAAAAACAATTTGTACATTGCAAAGTGGCATTAACATACCCCACTCCACTGTAAGAGCTTTAAAACTAGAAATTAGGTTTTTTCATTTCTGTGTCTAAAGCATCTGGCATAGTAGCCTCTCAATAAATATGTAGTGAATGAATGAATGAACAAAGGCATATATTAATATTATTATTTTATTATTTATTTATGTATTTGAGCATCTACTGATTTAAATAAAAAACAGCAGTTTTTTTCTCTTTCTACCTTAAAGCAGATATTGGTTTTAGAGAGGAACCGCTATAGAATTCACTACATGAACATTTTAGAAAAAATGCATAATTAGCAAGAGTTCAGTAAATTTTATTTCCCAAAAGTCCAAAGTTGTACCATCAGATTCACTCATTTATGAATAGGACACATTTTTGTTAAGAAGCTACTCTACAGCAGGTTTGGTAGCAGTAGTGAAATCTCTGGGTATTAGGCAGGATGAAACTAGCTAACAGTGGTTTTATTAAAAGATTTTTAAATAACTCAATTCCCAGCTCGTGTCAATGGCTCAGCTTTGTCACTGAGACCAGGGTTCTTTCCAGCTGTCAGCTGTGTCCCCCCAGGAGATTAGTTCTCCTTCCTTAGGCTTCTGCCTTTAGTGTCACAAGATGGCTGCTGCAGCTCCAGGCAGCACATCCTTACAAGGCAGTCAGAAAGTAGGAGTGGAGGAAAGACAACCTTTTCAGCCTTTTCTCACTCCTTTTATCAGAGACCCAGATTTTACCTGGAAACTTCAGTAGACTTACACCCACTGGCCCAAACCAGATCACATGCCCACTCCAGCTACCTCTTCTGGAGAGCGGCGTGTGCATGGCCGGCAGTGAGGAGTCATTCCTGGTTGGGGGGGTGGGTCCTGCTTGGAATTTTAGCAAGAGAGCAGGAAGGGACTGGGGAGAGGAATGAATTCTAAATAGGCAACCGCTAGTGTTGTCCACTCTGTTAAGTCATTTTCTTGAAAGACCACAAAATGGGAAGAAGGCAGTGATAGTTAAGGTGATAGATGGGAGAACGAGAAAAACAATACCCAAGTAGTCAATGATGTTAAAAGAACTAAACAAAGAATGTCAAAGGCTTAAACTTTATTTAGTTTTTAGAGATTTAAAGCTTGTATGGTAAATGGAAATGTGTTAAATGCAATTTAAAATGGAATTCAGTGTAAAACATGTACACTGAATGCTCTGTGAATTGTTCTAGGAAATTTGAAAAATAACAGAAATCCATATATACTGTCCTTCCTCTACAGCATGTGAGATACATCCTATAACTTCCATCCCTTGGTACTGATTTTGCCCCCAAAACTAGGCAGAGTAAAATGAACATCTACCCCCACCTTTAAAAAAAATATTAAACATTTTCTGTTTATGAAAGTAATATATGCTCATTTTTGCCCCTTTTAATCTATTGGAATCTTAGAGGTTCTCTCATGCAAGAGTAGATTTAATCCTGTTTCTGTATAATTATATATATATATTTTGTTGTTGTTGTTGTCTGTTTTGTGTAATTTTAGAAACATAAACATTCAGGCATATTTTTAAGTCTTTCTTTCAGGACTAACCTTTGAAAAATAAAAGGAGAGTGGTAAGAACTCTTCTTTAAGTTGCAGTCTCATGCTGTCCTCTCGTCACAGGACCCCAGCTATGTACCTATTCATTCATCCTTTTGTTCATTCATCAAACAAAAATTTATTGAGGAAGCTGGTGGTGGAGGTGTTGGGAATGCTGCAGAGAACAAAATAGGCAAAAATCCCTGATCTCATGGGTTGTATATTCTAATGGGAGAGAGAGATAATAGAAAATAAATAAGTAAAATATATAACATGAAAAGAGTTGGTAAGTGTTATAGGGGAAAAAAAAGCAGAAAAGAGGGATAAGGGAACTACGGGTGAGGGAGAATTTTAAATGAAGGATGGGGAAGGCCTCACTGAGGCGGTGAGGAGAGCTAGTCACTGAATCCAGAGGAACAATGTTCCGGGCTGAGGGAACAGCATGTCTGAAGTGTTTAGAACAGCAATGCCAGTGTAGAGTGACTCAGAGAAATAACATGGGGGCCCCTAGGAGCCATTGTTAGGACTTTGGCTTTTCTCAGAGAGATGGGAATCTTTGGAGGGCTTTACAAAGCAAAGAGTGACATGATTTCACTTGTGTTTAAAGAATCACTTTGGCTGCTAGATTGAGAACAGTCTGTGCAGGGGCAAAGGCAAGTGCCTGTCAGGAGGCTAATGTCTTCATGCAGCTGGCGGAGGTGACCACCTCTGGGGCATAATGAAGAAGGAAGAATTATTTTATTCTGTGGCAAGTTTGATGAAACCTTCTTGAACATTACAAGTTGCTGGGAATTTATGGCTACAGATCACAGACTACCCTACAGTTACACCAAGGGAACATTAATATAATAGAAAGTCATGTCAGTTGAACCCTTGTATAGCTATGTGTGCAGATTTACTGTTTCCTGTAGATTAGTCATGAAGAGTCTGAGTTTTAGATTCAGATTTCTGGATTCAGATCCTGGCTCCATCACTATGTAATGTTGGGCAAATTACTCTAAACTCTCTGAACCTCAGTTTTCCCACCCGTTAAATGGGGAAAACAGGTTGTTGTAAGGAGTAAGGAGTGAGTGCATGCACAACACTTGCCATTATACTGATATATAACCATTGCTCAAAAAGTATTAGCTATCACTATTGATACGGATGTGGCCATTTGTAAAGGTCAAGGAATACCATTAACATATTTTACTTAAAGCCATAGCACGCTAGAGCTGGAAAGGAACTGAGACATCACTTAGTCCAACTCTAGAGATCAAAGTGACATAGATGAGAAAAAAAAAAGGAGAAGAAGAAGGTTATGTGGCTGGTGTCACTTAGCTGGTGGCAAAGTGAGGACCAGAAGATGGGTCTCTGGACTCCCGGTCCAGTGCTTTCTGTGCTAGGCCATGTTGTTCCCATATAGCCCTCCACACAATACCAGGTTGGAATAATAATAATACTAACAAATGGTTATTTGACTTCTACTTTGTGTCAGTCACCATTCTAAATATTTTAGGCATATGAACTTACTTAAACCTCATGACAACCCTATGAGGCAGGTGCAATTGTTGCCACATCTTGCAGAAGAGGAAACTGAAAGTTAGAACAAGTAACTTGCTCAGGATGGAGGGTGAGTGTGGTGTGGGGAAACATGGGCAGCTGGGAGTCGGGAAGCTGCCCTGCCATGACACCGCATGACCTTTCTCCATTTTGAGAATAAGGAAACTGAATCCAGTCTTTAGGGTCTCTTTTCCATTTTAAAATTTGCATATCCTAAGTGCTTTGTGCTTATCAGGTCTGTAAGAAATACTATTTCAGTTCATTAAATTCGCTGTCTTATTAACTGATCTTCATCTCAATGATCAGCTGCAAGAAAGACTATTTGTAGAACAGCCTAGAAACCAAAGTTACCAAGGCTGTGAGGGATTCCTGAAATGTTATTTCTTGCTTCCATAACAACCCTAACACTGGGCGTTGAGCCTGATGGAGTCAATACAGCAGCGGGAGCCGACCGTCCGCTCAAGCACTCTGAGTGGAGAGGAAACAAATTGCTGGCTCAATAGTTTTCCTTTTGTGTAATGTACAGTCTGTGTATTTTAGGGAGTGGAAACCTAAGCCAAGTTAAGTAGGAATGGAGAAAATGAAGCATCATATCGAAGGGGAGAGAGAGGACAAGTTTCTGAATGAATTGGAGATGAGAACAACTAGGTGCCTGGGGGAGACGTCGTAGAGAGAAGGATGGAGGTGGGCATGCAGAGGTCTCAGGGGAGAGGAGAGGAGTTGGACCACTTTTACAGAGCTTGGATGGACTAGGCCTTCAGATGACCTTTGTGGAAAGGACTGAGCACACCCAGCTGTATTTTTTTTTGTTCCGTGTATTAGGAGTTCTCAGCAGGAACCCACCGTGGATGAATGATGCATCTAGAAGGCAGATATGCCAAGGAGTTGAGGGGGCCACCAGGGCCATGCAGCAGGCAAAGCTCCCTAGGCATTTGAAAGAAAGGGATTTCATACCAGGAATTAGTTGCTTACACAGTTGTTTGAAAGGTTGGAGGAGGGGGAATCTGAGCCATCCCACAAAAACCCAGCACTGGAATCAGCATGCTGCTGGGCCCTAATTCCATCTCTGAAGCCGGTGAGCAGACACTAGGACACCAAGCCTGCCTACAATGTTGCTCACCAGCAAAAACAGCCTCCACCTTGCTTTTTCCTCTGTGAGGGTATCTGCTTGGTGTTCCCTAAGTCTTACCCAGGACCCTAACTGCAAGGGAGTCTGGGAAACGTATTTCTTGTCTTTTTAGTTTCTGTGGTATTGGAAGACTCAGAGAAAGAGGTGGTAATACATGCTGAGTGCCAATTGACATTCAATCAATAGTTATTTCATTTGAAATTTGAATTAACTAGGCAGGATAACAGAGATGGAAGATTTGGACACCTAAGAGGGATTAGTTGGAAGGGCCCAATCGCTGACCTATGATATCTCCTCCACTGGCCAAAAGTCCTTCGGGATACCCTCCAGGGTTAGGAAACAAGGAGCAGAAACTCAGCTCCTAAAGACAAAGGAGTTATCTTAAAATTCTCTCTGGTTCGTTCTTTTTTTTTATTATAATTTATTTTGGTATCATTAATCTACAATTACATGTGCAATATTATGGTTATTAAACTACCCCTTCATCAGGTCCCCCCCCACCAACCCCATTACAGTCACTGTCCATCAGTGTAGTGAGATGCTATAGAATCACTACTTGTATTCTCTGAGTTGTACAGCCCTCCCCGTGCCCCCCCAACATTACATCTGCTAATCGCAATGCTCCCTTTCCCGCCTTATCCCTCCCTTCACACCCATCTTCCCCACTCCCTTTCCCTTTGGTAACTATTAGTCCGTTCTTGGGTTCTGTGAGTCTGCTGCTGTTTTGTTCCTTCAGTTTTTTTCTTTGTTCTTATGCTCCACATATGAGTGAAATCATCTGATACGTGTCTTTTTCAGCTTGGCTTATTTCACTGAGCATAATACCCTCTAGCTCCATCCATGTTGTTGCAAATGGTAGGATTTGTTTTCTTCTTATGGCTGAATAATATTCCATTGTGTATATGTACCACATCTTCTTTATCCATTCATCTACTGATGGACACTTAGGTTGCTTCCATTTCTTGGCTATTGTAAATAGTGCTGCGATAAACATAGGGGTGCATCTGTCTTTTTCAAACTGGGCTGCTGCATTCTTAGGGTAAATTCCTAGGAGTGGAATTCCTGGGTCAAATGGTATTTCTATTTTGAGTTTTTTGAGGAACCTCCATACTGCTTTCCACAATGGTTGAACTAATTTGCATTCCCACCAGCAGTGTAGGAGGGTTCCCTTTTCTCCACATCCTCGCCAACATTTGTTGTTGTTTGTGTTTTGGATGTTGGCCATCCTCACTGGTGTGAGGTGATATCTCATTGTGGTTTTAATCTGCATTTCTCTGATGATTAGCGATGTGGAGCATCTTTTCATGTGCCTGTTGGCCATCTGAATTTCTTCTTTGGAGAAGTGTCTATTCATGTCCTCTGCCCATTTCTTTTTTTTTTTTTTAATATAATTTATTTTATTATCATTAATTTACAATTACATGTGCAATATTACGATTATTAAACTACCCCTTCATCAGGTCCCCCCCACCAAACCCATTACAGTCACTGTCCATCAGCGTAGTGAGATGCTATAGAATCACTACTTGTCTTCTCTGAGTTGTACTGCCCTCCCCGTGCCCCCCCAACATTACATCTGCTAATCGTAATGCCCCTTTTTCCCTCTTATCCCTCCCTTCCCACCCATTTTCCCCAGTCCCTTTCCCTTTGGTAACTATTAGTCCGTTCTTGGGTTCTGTGAGTCTGCTGCTGTTTTGTTCCTTCAGTTTTTTTCTTTGTTCTTATACTCCACATATGAGTGAAATCATTTGATACTTGTCTTTTTCGGCTTGGCTTATTTCACTGAGCATAATACCCTCTAGCTCCATCCATGTTGTTGCAAATGGTAGGATTTGTTTTCTTCTTATGGCTGAATAATATTCCATTGTGTATATGTACCACCTCTTCTTTATCCATTCATCTACTGATGGACACTTAGGTTGCTTCCATTTCTTGGCTATTGTAAATAGTGCTGCGATAAACATAGGGGTGCATCTGTCTTTTTCAAATTGGGCTGCTGCATTCTTAGGGTAAATTCCTAGGAGTGGAATTCCTGGGTCAAATGGTATTTCTATTTTGAGTTTTTTGAGGAACCTCCATACTGCTTTCCACAATGGTTGAACTAATTTGCATTCCCACCAGCAGTGTAGGAGGGTTCCCTTTTCTCCACATCCTCGCCAACATTTGTTGTTGTTTGTGTTTTGGATGTTGGCCATCCTCACTGGTGTGAGGTGATATCTCATTGTGGTTTTAATCTGCATTTCTCTGATGATTAGCGATGTGGAGCATCTTTTCATGTGCCTGTTGGCCATCTGAATTTCTTCTTTGGAGAAGTGTCTATTCATGTCCTCTGCCCATTTCTTAATTGGATTATTTGCTTTCTGTTTGTTAAGGTGCATGAGTTCTTTATATATTTTGGATGTCAACCCTTTATCAGATACGTTTTTTATGAATATATTCTCCCATACTGTAGGATGTCTTTTTGTTCTACTGATGGTGTCCTTTGCTGTACAGAAGCTTTCAGCTTGATATAGTCCCACTTGTTCATTTTTGCTTTTGTTTCCCTTGCCCGGGGAGATATGTTCATGAAGAAGTTGCTCATGTTTATGTCCAAGAGATTTTTGCCTATGTTTTTTTCTAAGAGTTTTATGGTTTCATGACTTACATTCAGGTCTTTGATCCACCTTGAGTTTACCTTTGTGTATGGGGCTAGACAGTAGTCCAGTTTCATTCTCTTACATGTAGCTGTCCAGTTTTTCCAACACCAGCTGCTGAAGAGGCTGTCATCTCCCCATTGTATATCCAAGGCACTTTTATCAAATATTAATTGACTGTATATGTTTGGGTTAATGTTTGGATTTTCTATTCTGTTCCACTGGTCTGTGGGTCTGTTTTTGTGCCAATACCAAATTGTCTTGATTACTGTGGCTTTGTAGTAGAGCTTGAAGTCAGGGAGTGTAATTCCCCCTGTTTTATTCCTCCTTCTCAGGATCGCTTTGGCTATTCGGGGTCTTTTGTGGTTCCATATGAATTTTAGAATTATTTGTTCCAGTTCATTGAAGAAAGCTGTTGGTAGTTTGATAGGGATTGCGTTGAATCTGTAGATTGCTTTAGGTAGCATAGCCATTTTGACAATATTGATTCTTCCTAGCCAAGAGCATGGGATGCATTTCCATTTGATAGTGTCCTCTTTAATTTCTCTTAAGAGTGTCTTGTAGTTTTCAGAGTACAGGTCTTTCACTTCCTTTGTTAGGTTTATTCCTAGGTATTTTATTCTTTTGATGCAATTGTGAATGGAATTGTTTTTCTGATTTCTCTTTCTGTTAGTTCATCATTAGTGTATAGGAAGGCAACAGATTTGTGTGTTAATTTTGTATCCTGCAACTTTGCTGAATTCAGATATTAGTTCTAATAGTTTTGGAATGGAGTCTTTAGGGTTTTTTATGTACAGTATCATGTCATCTGCAAATAGTGACAATTTGACTTCTTCTTTACCAATCTGGATGCCTTGTATGTCTTTGTTTTGTCTGATTGCTGTGGCTAGGACCTCCAGTACTATGTTGAATAACAGTGGAGGGAGTGGGCATCCTTGTCTTGTTCCCGATCTTAGATGAAAAGCTTTCAGCGTCTCACCATTAAGTATGATGTTAGCTGTAGGTCTGTCATATATAGCCTTTATGATGTTGAGGTACTTGCCCTCTATACCCATTTTGTTGAGAGTTTTAATCAGGAATGGATGCTGAATTTTGTCAAATGCTT
>JAVSCE010003524.1:0-110545 GCA_032199065.1 Smutsia gigantea | reverse complement strand
TATTAATATGCTTCCTTTTTCATCTCAATCCCTAGGTCATCTATAGGTCTGTTTCTAGCACCTATTCCTTCTCTTGTTTTTTGGTCATTTGGCACTGTTTTCTTGTAATCCTGTGGTTGTTTTTAACTGAATGCTGAACATTGTAAATAAAAGATTGCTAAGGTAAGAAGCTCTGGATGATGTTATCTTCCTCCAAGAAGATTTAATTATTCTAGCCAGTAGTTATATTAGGGATTCTCTTTGTCTAATCAGAAATTGATATAGTTAGAGAATAGGTTTCAAGCTTTGAGAGCTGTATTATTTTCACTTTGCCCATACTCCTGAAAATTTGGAGTGTTACCATTGTTTCTCTTCCTCAGCAAACTCTAATTTCCAATTTGTGTTCCCCTAGTGTTGAGAGACTGCCAGTTTTCCTTAGCCTTTTTGCCTTTTCTTCTCAGTTTCTTAGTTTCTTAAACCTTGGACGTTTAATGCTTGAAAAATGCCTCAAGGATGAGAATGTTGCCCTCACTTCTCTACAAATCCATTTCTCTGGATCTTGTTTCTTTGGGTCTGGCCTATCTTGGTAGCCACTACATTTTGATCATCTCACCTCAAGGTCTTGACAAATTTCTAGGCTTGAGATACAATGAGACATTCAAGGTCAGAGTCCAAAGTAACAACCTACTCTGAATTTTGCATTTTGATCTTTTCCTAGCTAGACTGTAGTAAAATCCTCTCTCCTCATGCTGGGCAGTAGCAGTGAGCTGCACCTCCCAGTCAGCCACACAGTCACTAGGGTAAACAACTGATACACTTAAAACCATTCTGTAGCCATACAACCATTCTGTTTCTCACTTTCAGTACAGTATTAAAAAAATTACATCAGACAGTCAGTAATTATGAAATGTGCTTTGTGTTAGATGACTGTGCCAAATGCAGGCTAATGTAAGTGTTCTGGGCATGTTTAAGGAAGGCTAGGCTAAACTATGATGTTTGGTAAATTAGGGGTACTAAATGTATTTTCAACTTAAGATATTTTCAACTTTTGACAGGTTTATCAGGATATAACACCATCGTAAATCAAGGAAGATCTGTATAAATTTTTAGATAGTGATAAACACTAAGAAGAGGAATAAGGAAATGTGTTTGGAAGATAAGAGTTTAAAATGCTAGACAGAGTGGTCTGAGACCTTACTAAATTAAGACCTAAATGAAAGGAGAATGGAAGTCAAGCAAATATCTGTAGATATTGGAAAGAGTAAATGTAAAGAGAAGAGGCCAAGTTGGCTGAAACAGAGTGAGCAAGGGAGAGAGCACTAGGAGGCAAGGTAATAGGCAATGGTCAGCCACACTTGTATGAGCCTAGAGGTCTATGCAAGGTCTCTTTTTTATTAGGTTTGAGGTGTTTAAGCACAGGAGTGACACTGTGGCTGCTGTGTTAAAAAGAGCTAGTGGCAGGAAAGAGAAGATGAAAGGGAAACTACTTGGAGCTACCCAGATAGCTTCCTTCTGTCCTTCCAATTAGTCTTCACCCTCTTCTCCCTTTTCTCTGCCCTAGGAGGCTGGCCTGTGTGTACTAATTCAGCAGAGCTCCCAGGAGAATGTAGCAGATCCGACGATGAAGAAAAGTGAGATTGGTTATTTCCTTGGATTTTTCCCATGAGTTTACCTATGGCTGGCTGTTTTATTCAATTAACAGTTATTGATCCTTTAAATTCTGCCAAATTTACTCAGCTCTCTAAACCTGCGAGTTCTTCCATTTTCCTCATTTGTATTAATTTCCTAGGGCTGCCATAACAAAATACCACAAACTGAGTGGCTTAAAACAGAATTTGTTGTTTTAAATTTGTGAGGCCAGAAGTCTAATATCAAGGTGTCAGCAGGGTTAATTACTTCTAAGGGCTGAGAAGGAATATCGGGTTCCATACCTCTCTCTAATTTCTGGTACCCTCAAGAGTTCCCTGGTTTATAGATGATGCTACCCCTGTGTCTTCACACTTTCTTTCTTCTTTACATGTCAACTCTGTGCCCAAAATGTCCCCATTTTTATAAAGATACCAGTCATATTGGAGTTGAGCCCACCCTAATGACCTCATCTGAATTAATTTATCAGCAGAGACATTATTTCCAAATAAAGTCACATTCATAGGCACTGGGGGTTAGGACTTTAATATATTTTGGGGAGACATGATTCTAACCTATACCTTTATTCTTCTAAGCTAAGGAATGAAAATAACCTACCTGCTACTAGCTCTAGTTCTGATTTTCTTAACATATACTTTTGTAAAATTACTGTGTAATTAACTTTTTAATTATCATATTTGAGTATGTCATCTGTTTATTGTTGGGTACCTAATTATATAAAAATCTATATAATAACAGAAGCAATGGTAGCTTAATACCAGAATGCTGGCAATAGCAATAACAAGATGTGGTCACCAATCTGGATGTAATTTTGAAGATAATGCAACAAGATTTGCTAAAGAACTGAATATGAGGTAAGACAAAATAAGGTACGTACATGACTTTTGACCTGAGTATCTGGAAAAATGGTGTTGCCATTTACTGAGATGGAGAAGGCTATAAGAAAAGTAGCGTAAGGGAGAGTATGATATCAGGAACTCAGTTATGAATATGAGAAGTCAGAGACATACATTAGACAACTAGGAGGAGGTCTTGGGTATATATTATTTGCCATTTAGGAAGAGGTCTGTCAGTGTACATTTGGTAATCATCATTGAATAGAAAGCATTATAATTCATCAGGCTGATTAAAAATCAGAAAAGGATTAAGTGTAGATAAAAAAGAGATTCTTGGAACTCTAAAGCTGATAGAGAAATACACAGCAACCAATAAAATTGAAAATGAAAAAGCAGCCATAACACAGAAGGAAAATCAGGCAATTTGGGGGTTAGAAGGAAGTAGAACAATTTTTCAAGAAGACAGCATTGAACTCTATCATATACCACTGGTGGATCAGGCAATACAAGTTTTAAGAACTGATTATTGGATTTACTTAGAGTCTACGGAAATAAGAGCTAGAGACAGCACAGGTACAGTCTTTTGCACAGCTTGGGCCCCAAGTTAGACTACTAGACAATTTTAGAACTAATGTGAGAAGGGTTAAAACAACTGTGCCACATGCCACTTATAAGGGATATTTACTTTTTGAGGGTTCATTTTAAAACTTAATTATTAACTTTAACTTAGCAGTGGTTTATCCTAAGGGGTGGAATTGGCTGAAAGTTTAATTTTATTATATTACTCTACAGAAGTTTATATTGTTTTATAAGGAACATGCTATTTTTGTAATTAAAAATATAAAGAACACATTTCAAAATATACATAGTAGGGGATTAACTTTTAGTATGACAGTATAAGGAGCTCTGCTGCCCACTCTGAGGCAGAATTTGTGAAAATTATTTATTAAAACACTCATTTAAAGCATCTAGAAATGGCCCTAAGGGCAAAGAGAGAATGCAGAAACATCTAGTCAAAAAACCTATGAAAATGTCGTAAGAAAGGTAAGAATCTCGTATGTGAAACAATACAACCCTCCCTCCACTCTCCCAGCACAGAAAAGCAGACGCTCCACTCCCATGGCTGCGTATTACAACCAGAACACAGGGCTTCCACTCTCATGAGCTCCTAGCCCAGGGCTCTTTCTGGGAGAAGCAAGACTTCAACTTTTCTCATCCCACTCAAGATAACTGCTGTTCAGGCTAACTCCTGGGCCTGTGAGTTAGGAATAGCATGTTTAAACAAATCTTTCTTATATTAAACAACCAATTTCACTTCAGGGTTGTGAAAAATTACCTTTTTCTGTCTGCTCATTTCCCCTAAGACAGACTGTTTAATTCTCATAATGTAATTCACAAGTATAAAAGGCCCAGCTAGACAGCTGACCTGATCAAGAACATATTCTCATGTATGAATAATGTACAATATTGTGATTCACTAGCATATATTTTATATGTGAAAATGTTACTTTGACTACTTCAGTAATATTGTAAATGTAAAATTCATTTTTGAAAACACAAACTGTCTCCTCCAGAAAAATCAATCAGTATAACAAATTCAAGGCAAAAATTCAATCTACATGTCTGAACCTTTTTGCCCAATCTCTCAAATACTACCCAAGCTCTCTATGTTACAACCCCCTTATCTGTTCCTAATTATTTTTATCAATATTACAGTATATTATAAAGATCTTTCTCTTGAGAATTTTCTTCATCTTTCATTTACATATTGCCCCACTCTCTATTGCTTCTTACATATTGTTCAACTTCACTAAAACAAACTAAAACAACATTTCCTTTTTCTTTCACATGATTCTTTGAAAACTTACAATTCATTGTTCAAACTACAGAGAAATATAGTTGGACAATCAGTTTAACTACCCAGATTTATGCAATAATACACTTCTTAGAACATTATTTTTTGCATATATCCTTTTTTATTGAACTATCATTGATACACAATCTTATACTGGTTTCAAATATACAACACAATGGTTTAACAGTTACCCATATGATTAAATCCGCACCCCTACTAGTGTGGTTACTATCTGTCAACAAAGAAAGATGTTACAGAATCACTGACTATACTCTCCATGTTGTACAACTATCCCTGTGACCAATTTATACTATGACTGAGAATTTTTCTGACCCTTTATCCCCTTCACCCTCCCCTCCCACCCACCCTGATCCCTCTCCCATGGTAACCACAAGTCACTTCTCAGTGTCTATGAGTTTATGAAGATACAGGTATGTACAGACATAAGACTTGTCATTTAAATATTTCATATTAGAAATATATTATGCAATGGCTTATGAGGTAGATAAAAGATACTAATTCAACAAATACTTACTGAGCATCTACTGTGCTAGATTATAGGTATATATATTTGTGTAAGATGTGTATGGTCCCTGCACTCTTAAGACTTTAGACTACTGAAAATACATATTTCTTAATCATTCACATGTATTGAAGTGGGAGGATCAGACAAGATAAGTGCATTATTTTTTCAAGGCATTCCATTTCTGGTGGTAGAGCTTATACAGTTTCACTCATTCTAAAGTTAGTTTTTAAATATTTTTTATATGTTATCTTATTTTACTGAATTACCTCCACCTGCATAGGTAGATAAACCGGAACAGTATGAAATTAGTATTATTGTCCTTATGGTATGTTAAAAAAATCAGTTAAGATTAATTACTAGCATGAAGAAAGCAAGGGCTTTAGAGTAAAAAAAAAAGTTTAGTTTGAAAAGGTCTCCCCACTAATAAGCTTCACAGCACTAAGCTGTTTAGTGCCCTCAACCCTGTTCCTCATCTATATAAAATAGGAACATTAATGTATACTCCTAGGTTATTATAGGCAAGAACATAATAAGCTGAAAGAATTTAGAGTAAATATTTAAGGGGTATTAGTAAATCTGTTGCACATAAGAAATATTTATGGAAGCATTCCTTTTTTTTCTCTTGAACTGCTTCTATGGAACTGTAGTAGGAAGGAAATGGACCAACAAAGATGTCTAAATCCTAGTCTCCCACAGCAAAAAGGATTTTGCAGATGAGATTACTTAAAGGATCTAGAGATGGGGAGGTTATCCTTGACTTTCCAGGTGGGCCCATTGTACCCCAGGGTCCTTATAAGATGGAGGCAAGAAAGTCAATGTCAGACTACAGAGACGGGCCAACGGAAGGTGATACCAGGGTGACGCCACTTGTCACTGATGAAGGACTTATGAGAAAGGAATGCGGATGCAGTTTTAAACTTCTTACTGCCAGAACTGTAAGATAATATATTTGTGTTGCTTTAAGCCACAGTTTGTGGTAATTTGTTAGAGCAACAACAAAAAACTAATACAGGAACCTACTGTTAAAGCAAAAAAAGCTTTAAGGAGAGCCCAGAAAACAGGGGCCGTGAAAAACTTAGAGGAGCTATTCCCAGGCAAAGATAATTGGCATTTGTTATCTTTTGATCAAAAATTTTTCAAGCCACTCTCTTACTTTCATTTACACTTGGGTACAATAAGATTTCACAAATTAAAAACTTGCATTGAGAGTAAAAGTTCTTAATGGTTGATATTTATTCTATTTTAGACAGTTAAATGCAGTAATATACTTATTACTCCCATTGAGATAAGGCAGTATGAGGTCAGTACTACAACTGTTTGATTTTACAAAAATTCAGGCATGAAAAGAAACCCACCTAACATGGTATAACTAGTAAGTGACACAGCACAGAATCAAGCTAATAGGTAACCAGACTAGACTGATATCATTCTCATATTTAGCTGTTATAAAACTGTAAATACCAGTCATAACTTGGTGAGATTAGTGCATCTGATAGTTTTCTAGATAGTAGCTAGTAGGATGGGATTTTAGTACAGGAAAAATGAATACATTTGATACACAGAACCTACATTAGCTTTGATTCATTTATAAATTACATGGCTGAGTATGCTATTTGTGAAAACAGACATTAATAAGGGAGAACTGAAATGAAGGTCATGGATAAAATGAAAGTTCCTGTGGCCAGGATTTTCACCTGGCACTGGTTGACTAGCTCACTACAACCATGTGGGCAGTAAGTTGCTACTGACTCTTTATAAAGAGCTCCACCCAGTGCTCTGGGCAACATGGTGGCAAGGCTGCAAGGCTGCAGGAGAGCAGGGCAGAGGCTGGGGAGGTGACAGTGTCAAGGACAGAGGCCCAGAGGATGGTTGTGAGGGCAGAAAGGCCCAGAGGACAGCTGTGGGGACAAAGAGGCTGAGAGGCAGAGACTGGCTTGCTGCATGCAGACTCGCTCTAAGTTAATGGGATGTTAGTGACTGACCTGCCATCATGGTAATAAAGTTGGGTATAACCTTTTCATCCCAAGAATTTTTCACTGTCATTTCTTTGGTCACAGTGAATCCAAGATAAGGCAGATATATGTTTAAAATAAGCTTTTATTTTTCCTCTGTTTCCCAAGATTGGCTAGGCTCCCATAATTACAAGAAACTTGTCCTCTTTTAAATCAAATTCAAAAGCCCTCAAGTCCCAACCCTATATTACAATAACTATTATGTTAACCACATTTCATTTTTAGTAATTGTGATCTGATCTAAGACCAAACAATAATTTATAACATTATTTTTATAGAAAAATGTATCCTGGAACTAGATCCAAGATGGCGGTATGAGAGGTGAGACAGAGAACTCCTCCCAAAACCACAAATAGTATGAAAATATAGTTAGTTAATACAACTAACCCTAAAACAGCAACAGGAAAGAAGGCTGCACCAGACTGCATAAGGACATCATGAACAGAGCAGACCTCATGAAACAGGGTAACATACCAAAGTCTTGATCTGGCGGGACCCAGCCCATCCGCCACCCCAGCTCAATGGCAGGAGGAAGAGAAATGGAGCAGGGAGGGGCTGGAAGCCTGGGATTAATGAACATCTAGCCCTGGAGATCAGCTTTGCCAGCAGAAACCTACACTGGGTGGTGCTCTGGAAGTTGGGGAGCTGGGACAGGTGGAGTACCGGAGAGACTGACATTCTGGCTGTTTGTGAAGGATGGGATCCACATCCTGCTGCTGTGTGACAGGGAAAAGGCAGGCAGTCTGAGAGGCTTCCTAGCAGTGAGACGGTTGCTGAAGGGGTGAGGTTTGCATGGAGCTTGCTGCATGGGAGTAGGGAGAGCTGGACAAGGTTGTCTGAGTACAGTCTGCTGAGCAGGTTGGGAACTCTGAGGAGCTTCAGGAGCTCCAACCTCCTGGCTGGTTGCTCAGCTCCAAGGCCCACCACTGTGAAATGCAGCCTGCTGAGCCTTCCTCCCGGCCTGATCATTACGGCTCGCAAATCAGCACTCCCTGCACTGGTGTCAGGCCAGCCAGAGGGAGGCCCAAACTACAATAGGCTTACACCAGTGTGCTCAGCCCACTGGCTGTGATACTGGAGAAAGGCAAAGCAAACAGGAATCAGGAAATAGATCTTTCCTCCCCCAGGCATCAAATCCGCTCCCCAGTGACCCACAACCTCACTCAAGGGGCTGAGCAGCTCCAGAGGCTGAACCTTCTTTCCCCTATAGGGCACCACAGACAAATATGAAACGTCAAAAGAAACTGGTTCAGACCAAAATCTCACAAACCCAAGAAAAAGGACCAAATGAAACTGAATTCACCAATCTTACTGAGAGTTCAAAATAAAAATTACAAACATGCTTACGGAGGTACAGAAAAATATTCAAGAACTCAGAAACGAATTAAAGACACAGATTCAATCATTGAGAAATTCCATATCTGAAATGAAACATACAATGGAGAGATTTCAAAGCAGAACAGATATAGTAGAAAGACAGTAAATGGAATACAAATTACAGAAGAGGAATACAAAGAAGCTGAGACACAGAGAGAAAAAAGAATCTGTAAGAATGAAAGAATATTGAGGGAACTGTGTGACCAATCCAAATGGACCAATATTTGCATAATAGGGGTACCAGAAGAAGAAGAGAGAGAAAAAGGGATAGAAACTGTCATTGAGGAGGTAATTGCTGAAAATTTCCTCAATCTGAGGAAGGACAGAGACTCTCAAGCCATGGAGATTCAGAGATATCCCAAAACAAGGGACCCAACGAAGACAACATCAAGACATAATAACAAAAATAGAAAAGATCAAGGATAAAGACAGACTTTTAAAAGCAGCTAGAGACACAAAAAAGATCACATACAAAGGAAAACCCATCAAACTATCATCAGACTTCTCAACATAAGCCTTACAGGCCAGAAGGGAGTGGCATGATATATTAAATGCAGTGAAGCAGAAAGGCCTTAACCAAGAATACTCTACCCAGCAAGGTTATCATTTAAATTTGAAGGAGGAATTAAACAATTTGCAGATAAGCAAAAAGTGAGAAAGTTACCTCCCACAAACAACCTCTACAGTGCACTTTGGAGGGACTCCAATAAATGGAAGTATTCCAGAGGCTAACTAGATGTCATCCAAGGGCTAGACATAGAGTACAGAATATGATTCATAACATAACAAAGAATGGAGGAGGAAGAAAAAGGAGGGAAAAAAAAGAACATTTAGGTTGTGTTTGTAATAGCATACAAAGTGAATTAAGTTAGGCTGTTACATAGTAAAGGATTTACCCTTGAACCTTCGGTAACCACGAATCTAAAGCCTGCAAGGGCAGTAAATACATACCTATCGATAATCACCCTAAATGTAAATATTCTGAATGCACCAATCAAAAGACATAGAGTCAATGAATGGCTGAAAAAAACAGGACCATCTATATGCTACCTACAAGAGACTCACTTCAAACCCAAAAACATACACACAGACTGACAGAAAAGGGATGGAAAAAGATATTTCATGCAAATAATAGGGAGAAAAAAGCAGGAGTTGCAGTACTTTTATCAGACAAAATAGACTTCAAAACAAAGTCACAAGAGACAAAGAAGGACATTACATAATGATAAAGGGCTCAGTACAACAAGAGGATATAACTATTATAAACAAATATGCACCCAACATAGGATCACGTACATATGTGAAACAAATACTAACAGAATTAAAAGGGGAAATAGAATGCAATGCATTAATTTTAGGAGACTTCAGTACATCACACACTCCAATGGACAGATCAACCAGACAGAAAGTGTAAAGAGAGAGACCAATTACCAGCAAAGAAATTGAATTGGTAATTAAAAAACTACCTAAGAACAAAACACCTGGAACAGATGGCTTCACTGCTGAATTTTATCAAACATTTAGTGAAGACCTAATACCCATCCTCCTTAAAGTTTTCAAAAAGTAGAAGAGGAGAAAATACTCCCAAACTAATTCTACGAGTCCAACAGCACTCTAATACCAAAACCAGGCAAAGGAAATTACAGACCAATATCCCTGATGAACATAGATGCAAACATACTCAACAAAATATTAGCAAACCAGATTCAAGAAAACATCAATAAGATCATCCTTCATGATCAAGTGGGATTCATCCCAGGGATGCAAGGATGGTACTGTATTCGAAAATCCATCAACATCATCCACTACATCAACGAAAAGAAGGACAAAAACCATATGATCATCTCCATAGATGCTGAAAAAGCATTTGACACAACTCAACATCAAATAATGATAAAAACTCTCAACAAAATTGGTATAGAGGGCAAGTACCTCAACATAATAAAGGCCATGTATGACAAAACCACAGCCAACATTACACTTAACAGTGAGAAGTTGAAAGCCTTTTCTTTAAGATGGGGAACAAGACAAGGATGCCCACTCTCTCCACTTCTATTCAACATTAGTACTGGAGAGCCTAGCCATGGCAATCAGACAACACATAGAAATAAAAGGTATCCAGACTGGCAAGGAAGAAGTTAGACTGTCCCTGTTTGCAGATGACATGATATTGTACATAAAAAACCCTAAAGAATCCAATCTAAAACTTCTAGATCCAATATCAGAATACAGCAAAGTTGCAGGATACAAAATTAACACACAAATCTGTTGCATTCCTATACACTAACAATGAACCAGCAGAAAGAGAAATCAGAAAGACAATTCCATTCACAGTGGCATCAAAAAGAATAAAATACCTAGGAATAAACCTAACCAAGGAAGTGAAAGACCTATACTCCAAAAACTATAAGACACTCATGAGAGAAATTAAGAAGATACCAATAAATGGAAACACATCCCATGCTCATGGATAGGTAGAATTAATATTGTCAAAATGGCCATCCTGCCTAAAGCAATCTACAGATTCAAAGCAATCCGTACCAAATACCAACAGCTTCTTTAATGAACTAGCGCAAATAGTTCTAAAACTCATATGGAACCACAAAAGACTTCGAATAGCCAAAGCAATCCTGAGAAGGAACTATAAAGCAGGGGCAATATGCTCTCTGACTTCAAGCTCTACTACAAAGCCACAGTAATCAAGACAATTTGGTACTGGCATAAGAACAGACCCATAGACAATGGAACAGACTAGTGAGCCCAGATATAAACCCAAACATATATGGTCAATTGATACATGATAAAGGAGCCATGTAAGGGGGAAATGACAGCCTCTTCAACAGGTGGTGTTGGCAAAGCTGGAGAGCTACATGTAAGACAATGAAACAGGATTACTGTCTAAACCCATACACAAAACCAAACTCAAAATGGATCAGTGACTTGAATGTAAGTCATGAAACCATAAAACTCTTAGAAAAAAACATAGGCAAAAAACTCTAGGACATAAACATGAGCAACTTCTTCATGAACATATCTCCCTGGGCAAGGGAAACAAAAGCAAAAATGAACAAGTGGGACTATATCAAGCTGCAAAGCTTCTCTACAGCAAAGGACACCATCAGTAGAACAAAAAGACATCCTACAATCAGGAGCATATATTCATAAATGGCATATCCAATAAGGGGTTGACATACAAATCATATAAAGAGCTCACACACCTCAACAAACAAAAGGCAAATAATCCAATTAAAAAATGGGCAGAGGAGCTGAACAGACACTTCCCAAGGAAGAAATTCAGATGGCCAACAGGCACATGAAAAGATGTTCCACATCGCTAATCATCAGAGAAATGCAAATTAAAACCACTGTGAGATATCACCTCACACCAGTTAGGATGGCCAACATCCAAAAGACAAACAACAATGGGAAAGGGCTCAGGATGTTGGGAAAGGGCTCAGGTCGGAATGTACAATAGTTCAACCATTGCGGAAAGCAGTATGGAGGTTCCACAAAAAAGTAAAAATAGCAATACCATTTGACCCAGGAACTCCACTCCTTGGAATTAACCCTAAAAATACAGCAGCCCAGTTTGAAAAAGACATAGGCACACCTATGTTTATTGCAGCAGTATTTACAATAGCCAAGAAATGGAAACAACATAAGTGTGCATCAGTACATGAAGAAGATGTGGTACATATACACAATGGAATATTATGCAGGCATAAGAAGAAAACAAATCCTACCATTTGCAACAACATGGATGGAGCTAGAGGGTATTATGCTCAGTGAAATTAGCCAGGCGGAGAAAGACAAGTATCAAATAATTTCACTCATCTGTGGAGTATAAGAACAAAGAAAAAGCTCAAGGAATAAATCAGCAGCAGACTCACAGAACCCAAGAATGGACTAACAGTTACCAAAGGGAAAGGGATTAGGTAGGATGGGTGGGAAGGGAGGGATAAGGGGGAAAAATGGTCATTATGATTAGCATGTATAATGAAGGGTGGAGGACACGGAGAATGCAGTATAACACAGAGAAGACAAGTAGTGATTCTACAGCATCTTGCTGTGCTGATGGACAGTGACTGTAAAGGGGTATGTGGTGGGGACTTGATAATAGGGCTAGTCTAGCAACCATAATGGTGTTCATGTAATTGTACATTAAGGATAGCAAAATTAAAAATTAAAAAAAAACGTATCCCAAGTTCCAAAGAGCCAACTGACAAATGAGCTTTTGGATGACAATGAGTTTAGGGGCTTTAAATTGCATGTGGGATAATTTGGCAAGTGAAACAGAACATAAAGTTAATTAGCTAAAAATACTCATGACTAGGTAAGCCTTCAGTTATTAAAAATAAAACTGTTGTCTTCCTAGTAGCCACAATGCTCAGATGAAGTTAAATCACTTTGTCCAAAGGCAGTCAAAGATGGTGGCATGGGAAGATCTTAAACTCAACATCTCCCATGGATAGACTGAATTTATAGCTACATATGGGACAATTCCCTCTGCGAATTCAAGGATCTGAGAGCTAGCTGAACAGCTCCTTCACAACAAGCAATAAAAGGGCCACACTGAGATGGGTAGGAGAGGCAGAGAAGCGGTCTCCCCAAAAGCCCAACCCCTGGAGTGGTGATCCACAGAAAGGTGAGATCTCACAAATCCAGAGCTCCTCCCTGAAGAGTGAGGGGTTCAGGCCCCACATCAGATATTTCAACCCTTGTGACCTGCCATAGAGAGACAATCCCCCAAAATGTCAGGCTTTGAAAAGCAAGGGGGTTCATAGCCAGGAGACCTAAAGGACTGTAGTGAACTGAGATACTTCTATTTAAGGGTCTGTATATAGATGTTCTCACCCCAGGAGTCAAGAAAAAGAAGCAGTTTGAAAAGTGCATATACCATATGAGAAGGAGACATATTTGCTAATCTTAAAGTGTCTGCTGGAGGAGTAGAGACATGCTGGGAGACTCTCCAGGGATGGAGGCATTGGGGGCACCATTTTGCATTCTCCTTCTGCCTTGACAGCTCTAGCAGCTGTGCCCTGGCCCTGTACTCTTCCACTCTAAAGACAGCAGTGCCCCAGCTCTGCACTCTACGGAGGCCTCACAAAAGCCAGTAGGCACATCCAGTCCTCACAGGGAACACTCCTTAACTGTCTGGCTCTGGTGGTCAGGGAGACTTGCATTCCTAAGTCCCACAGGACTGTAACAATCGTAAAAGACAGTACTTGGCAGGCTACCATCCCCAGGGCACTAGGCAGATAGCAGACTAAAACAAACTCTGTCTTTCTGTGAAAACGGCCTATATACTTGTCCTTAGCCTAAGGGGCTGACTTCAGATTTGGTATACATATTTACAGGGGATCTGAGAGTACATGGGCCAATGGTTGCCTCTACCCAAAATGGAGCTTATAAACTCATCTGAAGCCCCAATTTTTGCAAGTATCACCCAGGGGACACCAACATATTGCCTGGTCTGGTGACCAGCAGTGTTTACAATTGTGATCCCAAAGGACTATATATATTTGCATATTTTAAAAGCTTCTGGCTTAGGGTCAGGCTTCCAATCAGGTTGAAACTAGGTGCTGAAATGTGATTCCCTCCCCACGGATCACTAACAGGTATTGGCAACCCTCAACAACTGGGATCTATCAAAAATAAATCAAGCCACATAGACACCCACAAAGGTTCAAGAGACAACCAAGAGCTGGGGCAAGGTTGAAAGCTAAGCTTCATTTCCTATGCAAGGCCAGTCCTTTAAAACTGGGAGAAATAGCTGTTTCACCTAATACATAGGAACAAACACAGAAAGTCAAGCAAAATGAAGAAACAGAGGAATATTTTCCAAATGAAAGAACAAGATAAAGTCACTGAAAAAAAACTTAATAAAAAGGAAATAAGTAATTTACCTGATATAGAGTTCAAATAATTGTTGTAACAAGGCTCACTGAACTTGGGAGAACAGAAGAACACAGTGAAAACTTCAACAAACAGACAGAAAATACAAGAAAGTATCAAACAGAAGTCATATATCTGAAGAATATACTACAAGGGTTCTACAGACTAGATAAAGCAGAATAAAGGAATCAGTGATCTATAAAACAGGGCAGTGGAACTCACCTAAACAGAGCAGCAAAAAGAAAAAAGAATTTAAAAAGGGAAGATAGGTTAAGGAACCAATGCAATAATATCAAGCAGAAGAACATCTGCATTATAAGGGTCCCAGGAGAAAAGAGAGAGAAGGGGAAGGAAAATAATTTGAAGAAATAATAACTGAAAACTTCCCTAACCTAGGGAAAAAAATAGACATTCAAATCTAGAACACACAAAGTTCCAAATAACATGAACCCTAAAAGATCCACAACAAGACACATTATAATTAAAATGGCCACAAGCAAAGACAACAAAAGCAAAAATAAACAAGGCAGATTACATCAAACTGAAAAGCTTCTACATGGTAAAGGAATAAATCAACAAAATTTTCTCTCTACTGAATGGGTAGAAAACATCTGTAAATCATATATCTGATAAGATGTTAATATCTCAAATATATAAAGAACTCATACAACTCAACAGCTAAAAAGCAAACAATCTGGTTAAAAGACAGGCAGAGGATCCAAACAGACATTTTTCCAAAGAAGACATACAGACTACCAAGAGGCACAGAAAAGATACTCAATGTCACTAATCATCATGGAAATTCAAATCAAAACAGCAATGAAATATCACTTCACAACTGTTAGAATGGCACTATTAAAAATATAAGAAATAACAAGTGTTGGTGAGAATGTGTAGAAAAGGGAACCCTTGGGCACTGTTGTTTGGTAAGATTTCTCAAAATATTAAAAGTAGAACTACCACACGATCCAGCAATTCTACTTCTGAGTATTAATCCTAAGAAAATGGAAATAATAATTCAAAAAAATAGATGCACTACTGTTCACTGAACCATACTTACAACAGCAAGAAAAAGAAACAACCTAAGTGTCCACTGATGAAAAAGATGTGGTACATGCACACAAAGGAATACTACTCATCCATAAAGAATGAAATTATTTCCACTTATGACAACATGAATGGACCCTGATGGTATTATGCTAAGTGAAAAAATAATAGAGAAAAAGACAATACTATACAATCTCACTTATATGTGCAATCAAAAAACAAAACTAATAAACAAAATAAAACACCTAGGTACAGAGGATAGAATGGCAGTTTCCAGAGGTGGGGGTGGATGGGAGGATGGTGAGCAAAATGGGTAAAAGGGCATCAAGACATACAAACTTCTGGTTATAAAACAAATAAGTCATGGGGACGTAATGTACAACATGATGACTATAGTTAATACTGTAATTAGTATTTGAGAATTGATAAGAGTAAGTCTTAAAAGTTCTCATCACAAAAGCTAAAAAAAGCAATTGAAAATTAATTTTGAAAAACTCTTAAATTAATAAAAATCAACTTGTCTCTACCTTCATTCTCAAAACTTAGCATACCACTTTTGAATATATAACTATTTGAAATTTTCATTCAATCTGACTCCTTTCTAGACATTCCACAATGAATTGCCTGGTGGCAATTTTGAATTAATGGTTTAAACTTTGGATTTTTTTGTAGCACAACAAACATATTTATTAGATATGCTACAACAGCATTTAATAAAAGCCACTTTCTCTTTTGAATTCCACTTGTTCTACCTCTAAACTTCTAGCCAAGTACCCCAGGTTTTCTTTAAATTCTTTTCTGTACTACTGATTTTGATTTTCTTGAAACTATCTACTTGAGATAGCAATCCTCTATTTTCCAAGTGAGAAATTTTAATTGATAAATATAATCATTATCTCTTAGAATTCCATCCATGTCTTCAAAAGGATGCTTTTACATTTGAACTACTTCCAAGACCACAAAGGTAGTAAAGATGTCTGGCACATTCAAAATAACATGATTAGTGCATTCCTATCATATTTCAGAGTACATACATGCTGGTTTCTAACAATGTCTTAGAGTGTAGGGCCTTCTAATCTGAGAAGTAGCCTTTAAATGTATTGCCAAGATGGTGCTCGCCAGATGAGCATGGGGTGGTGCCCAGGTATTTTGGCGGGCTATGACGTTAGTCTACCTGTGTTCCGGGTATCTCCCTGTTGGTGGCTTGAGTCTTCTGCCAATGTGATCAGCTCATGGACACCGTTTGCTTGCATTATGTGCCTTCCTGTGTGAAGAGCGTATAACTGCTTGACCTTTATGCTGACTGGCCCATGAACGTTATATATACTCTGCTGTTTCCACAATAAACGAGTTCCTGCTTTGACTGAGCTCCCTGTCACATCTGTTTGTCTCCGGTTCAGGCCTAGGGGCCGGAGGCTGGTAATCGGGCAGACAGTCGGCACTCATCTTTCCAGGTCCTGCCTTGCCGGGGCGTGTCTCTCGCTTCCCGTTCTCTCCGCAGGTTCGGAGGGAGCTCAGGGAAGGCTAAAAACCCCGACATTAGAGCCCATACTTTCCTAGTTGATGATGATTTTCTAGATTAGTTCATATGTGATGTTGTTATTATGAGACTGCTCTCATGTTTTATAGACATTTACTTTGATTCTTTATATCATAACACTGATGGAGCCCTGTTGTAAGAACTGCTAAACCTATTATATTGTCAGAAATGATAACAGTTAACCATGACCTGGGTCCTGTTTGTACGTGGCTCTTCCTGCTGAAAAAAAAAAAAAGTTTGATCCAAAACATAATTAAAATCTGTTACTGCATCACAAAGCGAGAAATAAAGTTACTTTTCATATAAATATGTTCTTAAGAGAAACAGGTGACATTAGTGAAAATGGCAGAGTAGAACCTCCAAAAATTCTTTTCTACGTATAAGCAATTACAACTCTATTAAAAAACAGTCAGAATAAACATTTTCAGAAATCTGGAACTTAGCCAAAGACATGCAGCAATTCTAAGTATTTATCCAAGAAAAACAGCTGAATCTAAAACAGTAAGTTTTATGGCATTTTAACTTGTCCTAATCACAAACCCAACTCCCCAACTTGGTGGTAATGGCAACCTTTAAGATCACCAGTCTGCAATCACAGTGAAAAACAGCACTGTGGCAGCCAACAAAGGGGGCAGAATAGTTGTGGACCTCTTCCAAAGCTCCATTTCCAGAGAACTGTAAGTATTTGACCTGTGTAGTGATTCCCTAGAAGACCTTACTTACAAAACTCTTTATTTGACCTCACTCTGAGCCAATAAATAGCCTTTCCCCTGATGTATGTGTTGAAAAAAATTACAGGTAAGTGTTTAACTTTGCAGCTCTGTGATATAGTGGACAAGAATTGGGGAAAGAACAGACTAACTGAATCCTTAAAAGGAAAACCTACAGAATAAGAGAAGGAACTTTAAGAAGTTCCCAAATATTCTTGGGAGTCTAGAAATCTATGCACATTTATAAGGCTGTGCACATGCCAAGGACTCTCTGTACATACTCAGGAATGACCTGAGAAGGCCCTAAGATGTCATATCTGGATGACTTTGAGGCTTGGTTCAAGCAGTAAGTGAAGGCTATGGTGGACATTTCAATGGCCTGAATGGGTGTTAAAGACATGTCTCAACACAGACACAGCACCACTCTTAGCAAAGACAAAGATAATTATTGGTTTCAGGTGCTTAATAAAACTCTCTCTCCAAACATAAATTGACCATTAAGCTAAATAAGCAGAGACTTCAGAGGCCACACAGGATGAAGAATGCAGACTTCATAGAATTAGTTCAGAAAAGTCACTAAAACTCCAGCAACAACAGTAAGCCCTGAGGGAGGGGCCTTGTCAGATTACTCAAAATGTCAAGTTTTCAACGAAAGAGAAAGTGAGTCTTGAAAAGAAACAAGAACTATGCAGGGAGAAAATTAATAGAAATTCTCTCTGAGGAAGCCCAGACAGTGTACTTACTAGGCAAAGAATTTAATTTGGTTACTTTAAGTATGTTCAAAAAGTGAAGGAAGCCATGTCTAAAGAATGAAAGAAAGTATGACAACAATGTTACACCAAATAGAGAATATCAATTAAGAGACAGAAATTATAAAAAGAAACCAAACAGAAAGTCTTGGGTTTAAAAGTGAAATAACTAAAATGAAATCTTCACTGGGTATGGGGGAGGGAGGTAAAGGGAGAATGAAAATAGGATTTAAGTAGGTAAAAGAAAGAATCAATGAACTTGAAAATATATCAATTTAGATTATCCAGACTGAAGAAGAGAAAGGAAAAAGAATGAAGAAAAATTAACTGACTCTGAAAGGCCTATGAGACACTGTCAAGCATAAAAGTATGTCTATAATGTGAGTACAAGAGGAAAGGAGAGAAAAAACGATGAGAGAATATGTGAAGAAATAATGAACTCCCAGTTCCCAAAACTGGATGAAAAACATGAATCTTCACTATGCATCCAAGAAACCAAAAGCATTCAAAGTAGGAAAAACTCAGAGATCCATGCTAGACACATCACAGTCAAATTGGCAAAAGACAATGAGGGAATCTTGAAAGAAGAGATTTATTATGTACAATGGATCTTCATTAAGATTAACAGCTGACTTCTCATCAGAAACCATGGAGGCCAGAAGGCAGAAGGAAGACATACTGAAGGTGCTGAAAGAAAAACAAAATATCTGTCACGCAAGAATTCTGTATCCAGCAAAACAATTTATTAAAACTGTATAAAACAATGAAAAGTACTATACAAAAACTAAGAAAATTTTTCACTATCAGATTTGCACAAGGCATATTTTAAACAATACTTTGGACTGAAATGATACATGTGACACCAGAGAATAATTTAAATGAAACTGGACCCTGCCTCTCATAATATATAAAAATTATTCAAAATGGATCAAATGCCTAAATGTGATATCTAAAACTATCAAATTCTTAAAAGAAAATAGGTGCACATCCTCATGATCTTGGATTAGACAATGGTTTCTTAGATATACCTAAAGCATAAGCAACCAAAGAAATAGATGAACTGAACTTTATCAACATATAAAACATTTGTGTTTCAAAGGACACTATCACAAAAGTGAAAAGGATACTCAAAGGGAGAAAACATTTACAAATCACATCTCAGTATATATACCTAGACATGATGTATCTCAGCATTGTATGTAATTTATATCATATATCTAGTATCTAGCATATTTAAGTATCACTTATAAATCAATAACAAAAAGACAACCCAATCAAAATATGGGCAAAGAATCTGAATAGACATTTCTTCAAAGAAGATATACAAATGTCCTGTATACACTTGAAAAGATATTTAACATCTGGTCATTAGTTAAATGCACATCAGAGCAAAAATGACTAGGATGGCTATAATCAAATAGACAATATCAACTACTGACAATTATATGAAGAAATTGGAACCTTGATACATTGCTGGTGGGAATGCAAAATGGTAGAGCTGTTTTGGAAAACAGCCTGGCAGTTCCTCACAAAGTTAAGCATAGAGTTACCATATGATTCAGCAATTCCACTCCTAGGTACATACTCAAGAGAACTCAAAACATACGTTCACACAAATATGTGCACAAACCTAACAATAATATTATTCATAGTAGCCCCAAGGTAAAAACAACCCAAATGTCCATCAGTTAATGAATGGATAAAAGAAAATGTGTATGATACTTAATCTTATGTGTCAGCTTGACTGGGTCAGTGGATGCTCAGATATCTGGCTAAATAATTATGTCTGGGTCTAACTGTGAGAGTCTTTCCAGAAGAAATTACTATTGGAACTCAATAAAGAGATGCATCCTCCACTCCCCCAAATGAGGGTAGATATTATCCAATCCACTGAGGGCCTGAAAAGAACAGTAAAATGGAGAAAGGTTAAATTCTCACTCTTGCTTGACTGGTTCGTATTCTACCTGACTGAGCTGAGACAATGATCTTATCTTGCCTTTGGCACTCCTGGTTCTCAGGCCTTCAGACTGGGACTGAAATCTATACCATGAGCTTTCTGCTTCTCAGTCAGGCCTACAAACCACACCACCAGCTTTCCTGGTTCTCCAGCTTGAGAAGGAAGATCATGGGACTTTTCAGCCTCCATAATCACATGAAATATGTTATTTTATATATATAAATCTCTACACACACACATACACATATAATATATATAACCATAATAGTAGCACCCATTTAAATATATATAAATTTGTCTCAGAACCCTAATAAAATGTGGAAATCCATACAATGGAATATTATTCACATGAAAAGGAATAAAGTATCTAAATAAAGTGCTGAAACATGCTACAACATAAGTAAACCGTGAAAACATCATGCTAAGTAAAAGAAAGCATATGCAAAAAGCCAAATTTTCAAAACAGTTAAATGGAATTCAAAGGCCATATGATTAATTTAATGAAATGTTCAGAAAGGGAAAATCCATAGAGACAGAAAGTAGATTAGTGGATGCCAGGATCTGGGGGAAGTTGGGAATGGGGAGTGACTGATAATGGCCATACAGTTTCTTTTTGGAGTGGAAACTGATATGGAATGGTGCACAACCTTGTCAATATACTAAAAAGTGTGAATTTTATGGTATGTGTATTGTCTATAAAAAAAAGAAAACAGACTATAAATAAATATTAACAATTGATCTAAAATTCAAAAGAGGGAGAACACCTGCTAGATTCTTAGTAAACAGCCTTATGGCCTTATTTCCAATTGATTCCAGAAGGTCCCTAAAATATCTCTAGATTTTAATAAGAAATAGGAATGCCATGAGCATGCTGTTTTAATCAATTTAGTAGACCTCAGTGTCTCACCAGTTTTTCCTATAAAAAACTTACCAAAGTAGTTCCTGAGAAATCAGACTTAAGAAGAGTAAAGATCATTTTATTAAATTAAGTATCCCATGAACATAATATGTCTACTAAGTATAAACAAACCAATCCCTAGAAATGCTTTAACTGTGGTCTTCACCTATATATACAAACTGGTAGGAAATCATACAAATTTGTTTCCACTCCTAGGCCAGGAGGTAAGTGGTTGTTTCTAAGCTGGGGGGGGCGGGGGGGTGGGGTGTGTGTGTGTGTAAAACACAGTAAGAGTGACAGCACCAAAGCTGATGTAGATATATCAATTACTTCACATTAATATATAGTTTAAGAGAATTTCTTCATTTCAAAACCAGAGGGGGGAAAATGCAGTTGACATACAGACTTTCATTTCATCCTATCCAGAGTGATTTGATTTCTGGCCTGTCATTCTTAAGACAGTTTGGAAGAGAAGACTGACATCCTGACAGCCTCCTTATCCCTATTTGAGAAGACACAACTGGCTGGGATTTTCTGAACTCACATGTCATTGAGACTGCCACATTACTGAGAAACAGGTGCTGCAAACTGTAGTAATTGTGATTACAGAAATAACCTTCTCTGATCAATTATTTCTCACAGAAAAGGGATTCCCCAAGGTGTATCAAATAATTCTTAGGTGTTCCTTAGTTGGAACCCAACTAGAATTGATTCCTCTTTCCTTGGACTTACATTATAGTTTCTGTATACCTCTGGAAATCAAGTTCCCACAAACCAAACAAAAGGGCATTTGTGTTTTATTTTACCTTGTGTAGACTTCCTTATGTGTTATACCTATTAAATTTTAATTTCCTTGAGAGTATGTAGCATGCTATTTTTAACTGCCCCATACATAGATATGAAGATAGACATTCAATAACTATTTGTTAAAAGAACAAATGAGCAAATAGAAGTACATTCACTGGTAATGTTGGAAGACAACTTAAGCCCTTGAGGATTCAAATGAGCCTCCATATTTTTCTAATATTTATATTCATATTTTTCCAAGTCCGCCATACAGACTTAATATGTAGATTAGTTGTCTTATGCAAATGTCATTAATGTATTACCATTTTCTGAAATACACATTTTAAGTT
This sequence comes from Smutsia gigantea, assembly GCA_032199065.1. Classification (NCBI taxonomy): domain Eukaryota; kingdom Metazoa; phylum Chordata; class Mammalia; order Pholidota; family Manidae; genus Smutsia; species Smutsia gigantea. The sequence continues at coordinate 88,381 of JAVSCE010003524.1, read as the reverse complement.
TTGGAGATAAATGATTTCTACTGTAGAATTTTATTTCATAAAGAGCACTTGAAGAACTTAAAATGCCATTCCAAGATGTACGCAATTACCAACATCACACTTGTAGTAAGTGCAGGGAATTCCTAGAGATATGAGTTTCTGTGCCAGGGTTAGGCAGGTCCTCTCCCCTTCTTCCACAGTAATAGAGTTATAGTGGAGCACATGGCTGCCCAGCTAGAGATGACATTTCCCCGCTTCCTCTGAAGAAGCTTCTTTCTGAAGAGCCTCCTTTGAAAATAGGTTGTAAGGACAGTGACGATTAGAACTGTTCAGTCATCTCCAATGTAAAAGGTAGCCCACTTTTGTTCTAGTGATCCCCTATCTTCTTACTGTATAGTGAAATAATGATGTGTTCCCAATCAAGCTCTGATCATGGAGATAAGGATCACAACCTATAGACTACCAAGCAAGAGAATGGAAAAATCAGGCCCAGCATGACCATGCAGAGCATAACCATCATGCAGTCTGGATATATGACTTGGGACTGCCATACAAAAAAAAAATGTACTTCTCTTTCCTATAAACAATTGTACTTTGGAATATTTTGCTATAGCAACTTACCATGAATAATACATTTCCAAAAACAGATAGGAGAGATCAAATTTATTGAGCTCCCTTAAGGCTAGAGTCCAGTCCAGCGTCCTACCTCTGCAAATTAGATACACTTAAGCAAGACTCTGATTAAGAAGTTACCGAAGCAAAGAGCAGGCTCTGCATAATATCTATTCTAATGAGAGTAATGTATATATATTAAATATTTGACAAACTGATTGTGCGCATAGATTACTTATAAATTATAGAATTAAAGACATTCCAAAGAATTAAAAAGCAAAACTAAAATAACAGGTAGTATTCTGAAAACCATTAAAATATAAAAATTTTCTAATGGCTGCCAGTAGCAGCCATTTTCTTTGTTGTTAAATTTTGATTTTAAAGTTCCTGTTGTGCTCTAACAAATCCATTTGATAACAATTGTTACTTTACCCATTCTTTAGCATTTACAAAATGAGATACATTTCACCAAGGTATGTCTTAGCATTGGTTTAGGCATGAAGAAATTTTGGAATGGAAATGCAAGACACAGTGAAAGCATTTAAATCCCATCCCTGTGAAAATTTGAGATCTCCATTTGTGTAGATCTTATTTTTCTCATATCTGAGTGGAGAAGGTTGGTCTACACTTCGTATTTCTGTATTTCTAGCTGCACATTTGTTGTTTTATAAGTAACAGTGTGGAAGACATTTAGCTGATTGAGTAAAAAAAACAAAAATATTTAGTAGTGACAGAATGAAGACATTAAAGAATATTTTATAATACTATTTTAAGTTTGAGGAAGTATCAAAAGAGTGCCTTCAACATTTATATATATTTTTGTTGCTATTTAGAGTGTTTGTAAATGAATCAACCAACTGGTAAACTTCATATAAATTTCAGCATTAAGATAACTTGGATTTTTGTTTAATTTTAATTTCTGGGTGATAATCAGATCATACTGATAATCAGATTTATTGTATCATCACAAATTGGGAAATGAAACACATCATCCCTAACGTTGTGTGAAAGATTGAAGGTTTAGTTTAACGGATAACAGACTTTTTTTTTATTAGAATATATGTATGTTTTGTTAAGAAAAAAATAAGTAAAACACCACCAAAATTTGTAGAATGTCAAAAGGGACATTTAGATGTTTAACTAAATTCATGAAATACTAAAGAATCTGATACCAAAAATCTGCCCTTTGCTATCAGAAGTCAAGTTATATCCAGGCTTGAAGGACTCTGCTAAAGGAAATGCCTGTGATCAGGAATTCCTAATAACAAAAGGTTGAATTCCAGATTTCCAGTTTAGTAGCATACAAAGCCTAATATACTGATTACCATGTGAAGATATTTTACAAGAGACTTCTAAAAGAACTGATGTATTTTAGAAAGCATGAGAAGTGTTTTAACAATCACTTTTTCTCATGTTGCAGGCAAATATGCAACTTCCACAGTTGTGGAAGGAATGCAGTTCCTTCAAATTCAATCTTTGCAACCTAAATTACTTTTCACATTTAGAGAGTAATATTTGAAATATGTGTTTCACTTTCAAAATAATAAGGGAAAGTAATAATACTGCATCAAGCTTTTTGAAAGTCTCTTATGATTTTGAGGTGCATGTAAAACAAATTTATATTTAGAATTTAGAGTTGCAGAGGTCCATTACTGTTGGTTATGTTTGTTATATGACATAAAAAGAAATATGAATGACCAATATTTAAGAATGCAGAAAAAAGTAAAAGAAATTTGGTATGACACTAATATAATCTATTATTTTTACTATTTTTCTGATGAATCTATATATATAGACATATATCTATATATAGATTTTGAGATATTCTGTAGTCATTGTAAAACAAAAAGTCATTAGTTTTTTTCTTCATATATGTCTTAGACAACAATATAACTTATCCAAAGCGCAGCATTATAGCCAGATTCTATAGTGATGTTATCTGAAATTTTACTCCTCTTAAAGAAAAGCTTCAGTGACAGGAAAATAACAAAAACTGCTTAATTGCTAAAGCAGTTATTGCATTCTCTAGTAAAAATGGTTAAATTCAACTGTAAGAAAGCAGTATGCAAATATTTAGGGCTTTTTTTTTTTCCATTTAGTGTCTATTGGAGAAAAGAAAAATGCTCACATCTGGACTTGTGTTTCTTTTGAGGTCATTCTCTCTCTCTACTCAGCTCTTCCATATCCTCATGATGGACAGGAAAAAAATATAAGAGGGCTGAATAATCTGAAGGGACATGATTAAATTTGTTTTTTGTGTGCATGTGTGTGATTTCATTATTTGCCTAAGTTTTTTTTAAAAAGGGTAATAGTAATATTTTCTAGATCAACAGTAAGTACAATGCATTAAATGCTAAAAGTTAACTATGTCATCTAACATTTATATTGCCTGCTTAACCTGTGTCAGGACTATCTTAACCAGTGTACATGTATAGGAGATTTCAATGACCATATGAATGAAATATTACTGAAATATTATTTTGGCATTTTTACATCTACACAGCTCTCTTCTGTGCTGTAAAAGCAATTTTATTCCAGTTATTCTAAGACTTTTTCCCCAGTGACCTTGGTTTTTACACATGAACTGCAGAAACTGTGAAATAACCCAGGCCATTGAGTTCTCTGAATGTCTCTATGACTCTCCCTTCTTTGTTCTCTTTCCTGTGTTTGGTAGAAGAAACAAACACCTAGGAATGGGTAAACCCAGAATACAACCTGGATTATTGGTCTATTCATGGCAAAGAAGCCTTCAAAGGTAGATGCTGAGGTTCTTCTTAATAAAAGCAGTAAACACTTAATAAAAGCAGTAATTATAAAGAAATAAGGGAGTAAATTTCTACATTTATGCAACAAGCAAATGAAAACATATTGGTCATTTTAGTTACTTAAAAATGAAGTCAGTCAAACTAGAAATAAATAATGCAACGAAAATGAAAAAGCTAACAAACACATGGAGGCTTAACATGCTCCTAAATAACCAATGGATCAATTACCAAATAAAAAGAGAGATCAAGCAATATATGGAAACAAATGACAATAATAATTCAACATCAAAAAAAATCTGTGGGACACAGTGAAGGCCATGCTAAGAGGGAAGTATATTGCAATACAGGCCTACCTCAGGAAAGAAAAACAATCCCATATGAACAGTCTAAACTCACAATTAACAAAACTAGAAAAAGAACAAATGTGCCCCAACGTCAATAGTAGGAGGGACATAATAAAGATTAGAGCAGAAATAAAGAAACTAGAGAATAATAAATAAATAAAAGAATCAAATAAAGCAGGAGCTGGTTCTTTGAGAAAATGAACAAAACAGATAAACCCCTAGCCAGATTATTCAAGAAAGAAAGTGAGTCTACACACAAAAACAGAATCAGAAATGAGAAAAGAAAAATAACTATAGACACCACAGAAATACAAAGAATTATGACAGAATACTATGAAAAATTATATGCTAACAAACTGCATAACCTAGAAGAAATGATGGACAACTTTCTAGAAGAATATAACTTTCCAAGGCTGACCCAGGAAGAAACGGAAAATCTGAACAAACCAATTACCAGCACTGAAATTGAATCAGTAATCAAAAAACTACCTAACAACAAGATGCCTGGACAAGATGGCTTCACTGCCTAATTTTATCAAACATTTATTGAAGACCTAATACCCACCCTACTTAAAGTTTTCCAAAAAGTAGAAGAGAAAGAAACACTTCCAAACTCATTCTATGAGGCCAGCATCACTCTAATACCAAAACCAGGCAAAGATATCACACAAAAAGAAAATTACAGACCAATATCCCTGATCAACATAGATGCAAAAATAACAGAATATTAGCAAACAGAATTCAAAAATAAATCAAAAGATCATCCATTGTGATCAAGTAGGATTTATTCCAGGAATGCAAGGCTGGTACAATATTTGAAAATCCATCAACATCATACATCACATCAACAAAAAGAAGGACACATTATCATCTCCATAGATGCTAAAAAATTATTCGACAAAATTCAACATCCATTCATGATAAAAACTCTCAACAAAATGGGTATAAAAGGCAAGTACCTCAAATAATAAAGGCCAAATATGACAAACCCACAGCCAACTTCATATTTAACAGCAAGAAGCTGAAAGCTTATTCCTTTAAGATCAGAAACAAGACAAGGATACCCACTCCACCCACTTTTATTCAACACAGTACTGAGGTCCCTGCCACAGCAATCAGATGACACAAAGAAATAAAAAGCATCCAGATTGGTAAAGAAGTTAAACTGTCACCCTTTGCAGATGACATTATATGTACATAAAAATCCCTAAAGAATCCACCTCAAAACTACTAGAGCTAAGAACTGAATTCAGCAAAGTTGCAGGATACAAAATTAATACACAAAAATCTGTTGCATTCCTATATACTAATGATGAACTAACAGAAAGAAAAATCAGGAAACAATTCCATTCACAATGGCACCAAAAAGAGTAAAATACCTAGGAATAAACCTAACCAAGGAAGTGAAAGACCTATATTCTGAAAACTACAAGACACTTATGAGAGAAATTAAAGAGGACACCAATAAACGGAAATGCATCCTGTGCTCATGGATAGGAAGAAGAATTAATATTGTCAAAATGGCCGTCATGCATAAAGCAATCTACAGATTCAATGTAATCCCTATCAAATTACCAAAGGCATTCTTCAATGAACTAGAGCAATATATAGTTCTAAAATTCATAAGAAACCACGAAAGACCCTGAATAGCCAAAGCAATCCTGAGAAGGAAGAATAAAGCAAGGGGGATTACACTCCCCAACTTCAAGCTCTGCTACAAAGCCACAGTAATCAAGACAATCTGGTACTGGAACAAGAACAGAGCCATAGATCAATGGAACAGAACAAAGAGCCAAGATATAAAACCAAGCATATATGGTTAATTAATACATGATAAAGGAGCCATGAACAAACAATGGGGAAATGACAGCCTCTGCAACAACTGGTGTTGGCAATACTGTACAGCTACATATAAGAGAATGAAACTGGATTTTTGTCTAATTCCATATACAAAAGTAAACTTGAAATGGATCAAAGACCTGAACATAAGTCATGAAACCATAAAACTCTTGGAAGAAAACATAGGCAAAAATCCCCTGAATATAAACATGAGCAATTTTTTCCTGAACGCATCTCCTCAGGCAAGGGAAACAAATGCAAAAATGAACAAATGAGACTACATCAAACCAAAAAGCTCTGTACCACATAGGACACCATCAGAAAAGGTATCCTACAGTATGGGAGAATATATTCATAAACATCATGTCCAATAAGGGGTTAACATCCAAAATATATAAAGAACTCACACACATACACACACACACACACACACATATATGTGTGTGTCCCCAACCTTATTTGAACTTTTCCCTCTTTTTTGTCATCCATCCCTGCTCAGAGTGACAGGCAAACTCCTGTTACTCTCTAAAACTCACTTCTGTACTAGCGTGTCTTACTGTATCCTAATTTTGAGGATATTGCTTCTAAATATCTCCTCTCTAATATTTTAAGTGAAATTGTCTCATTTTCTTCCAACTCATTCTCATTTTCTTCTGATTCAGAAAAGGAGTTTTTACTGTTTAGAAAAACATACACAAACACAATCCTCTGCTACCATTACTTCTTCTGATTGTTATGCTATTATTCATTCCTTCTTTGCAAGTTAAATTCTTACACAACAGTATGTAATTATCATCCCTGATTTTTAATTTATCTCTTCAAACTTACATCAGCCACTCCATTGGAATTCATATAAGTCAACAAAAATCTTATCACCAAGCTCATTGATTTGTTTCAGTCCTTGTCTTTCTTTTAGCCACCCAACATATTATCACTTTCGACCTTTGCATTATAGCTGTAACTTTGTATGCTTTCTCCCCTGAATGTTGTCTTGTCTTTTAACTGTAAAGACAATATCCTGTTTATCTCCTTTCCTCATTTCTCCTAGACTCTTTCATTTCTCCTTTTACTGTATTTCCTTTAAATGTGTTCTTCTCCTTTAACTTATATTAAGGACTTCTAGTGTTGTTCACCTACACTGAGTTATAGAAATGCCCATTTCTTTATAATAAAGAGAAAGTTAAGATATGGCCTCTAACATGAACTCTGCTTCTTTATTTCTTCCACTGACTACTTCAGGAGCACTTGTTTCTTGATACCTCCAACTCCCTTAGCTCACAGGCTCTTTCTATGAATCATCTGGCATCTACAGTCTGTCTCACATAGGGCAACATCTGATACCACCACTCTTTATTTTTGCTTGCTTGCTGTCTTGTACCTTTTCTGATTTTATTGTGATTTATTTTGTAAACATCAATTTATCTATTTAGATTTCCTTCATAAATACCTAAGAACACTATTGTATTTTTCACCTAAACCTCACCAAAATAATGTGGAATTTTTAGTCTGTTGTACTTTGGTAACTCGTGAAGAACCTACAGTAATCTAACAATTATATTTGCTTAATAAAGCAAGGAAAACAAACACAAAAAATTCAAATTCAGAAAATAAACTATTAAGCTTTTTTTTTGCCAAATTAAACTGGCACTTTTTTTTTAATTTCAAGATTTCAAATCCTTATCAAGGTTTGCTCATGAGAAGAAAAACAAAAACCTCTTGATAAAAGCTTAAAATTTTATCCTAAAACAAGAGAGAATACTATTTCCATTCTTTACATGAAACTAATAAGTTTTGTGTCATGAGAAGGGTGCTATTTTTCCAGTAAGTTAAGATGCCCTATACTATGAAGAGTTACCACTTAAAGAACAACCAGGAAGCAATTCAATGAAGAATTGTTAAGGATAGGTTTCTCGCTGCATTCCAATCATGTTCTTTTCACAACCCAGCTTTATGGATTTTTAAAGAAATCCTAAGGGGGCACTCTTTTCCTTTTGTCCCACTGAAATATCATTAAACTCCTCTAAAAATGGATTCTGCTTTCCAGCTGAGGCAACATTTTCTATGAGTAATAACAAAACAGCTGAACTGAGTAAAAGCAAACTGGGCAGATGGGAATATCAATCCTGATGGGACCAAAGGGAGCCCTGTGATAACTTCTGAAGTACCTGAACTTTTCTGAACCAGTTGGTTTTGACTTAAATTGGAAATGTTCTTTTACTTTCGAATCCCTGCCAGAGGGGGCGGATATGGTAGACTTCTCTAGCCATTTTTCTTCTTTTTCAGAGAATTCAAGATGGGAGACATCAATGTGTGTGCTTAAGCGTAAAAGTGATCATTTTTTAACCACTGGTGGGAAAGCAGTTTGCCAGTAGGGAGCTAAGTGTTGAAATCAGGCATTCAACCAGCAGAGTTAGACCAGTAGATCACAGATAACTATACAGTATATGATGGTAAGTTTGCTTGCTTAAATGAAAAAAGGAAAAAAAGGAGAGTATTGGGAAGTGAAACAGGAGATTTTTCAAAAGGTGTACTATACTGTTCTATTGACTTAAGACAGCCACAAGGAAATTTAAAAACAATTTAGAGAATGGAGTGCAACTACCTCTGCGACGATCACTCTTCATAACAAAGGTGGATGGGGAATATTCCAGAATGAAATATTGTCTGACGTGTGTTCACCTTAAGGCTTCAGCAGATACTAAACTGCATCCTAAAAGTTTGGTGAATTTAAGCTGAACATGCCCTTTATGTCACCCAGAAGCAACAACGACACCCCCAAAAGTGGAAGTGGAAGTAAATAGTCAAGCGTTTTTCTCTTGAGGGAAAGTTAATAAAAACAGAAATCCAATCCTTCCATGAGGATTATGGTGAGCTAAGTTTCTGTGTAAGTGTGGCTAAAAGCTCCAACTGTCATGCTTTTCATGTCAGGTCACAAATGCAAGCTGCTTGTTATTTAAGAAAAAATCAAAATATTTGACTTAGAGAATCATTTTCAAATTTAAAATTAGAAAGGTCTTGAAATGAATGTTTTCTCCTTCTTTCGAATATAACTGTATTACATGACTGGAAGTGGAATTTAAAGCCCTAGCTATCTGAATTTAGACCAAACTTCTCCCAAATACATTTTTTAGAGTAGATCTTTAATTAAAATAGATAAGAAATGAAAAATTAACCAAAAAGAGTATTATATATAAAACATAATGTTTCCCATAGGTATCTTCAAATCAAAGTTAAAATTATGATTTTTAAAGTTATATGAAATAAGCCAAATGTTTTCTTCTTCCAGTTTTCCTTTGGATAAGTTTGAGTATATTTATCTATAAACACTGCTTCTCTAAACTTTTTATATTTATTGTTTTCATTCATGCCTTTCTTCTGAAGTATTCATTTATTCATTAAGCATTTATTTGGTAGCCATTGTGTATTATTGAGCTTGGTCCTCAAGTAAAAAGTGGTAAATGGTCATAGTTTGATCTTCAGAAATCTTGACCATGCAAATACAGGAAATAAAGGTATTGGTTAGACCAATTGTGAGTGTTTTTTGAGTTGAGAATTTAAAGCCCTGAACTTATATTTTTTTCTCCACTTTTCAATGAATTTAGAAGCAACCAATCATTTCTATTACATTCCTATTTAACCTAAAATTTCTATAGCAATTACTCCTCAGTTACCTAAAACTTTCCTTCTGTAGGCATTTAATTATTACAGATAACTACATGGGATAATTTAAAATACTGTTTTGTTAATGCATGTCATAAACTGGGAGTGCTGTCCTGGCTTATGGATGCCTTCCTATCTAATTAGGTAAAAGAGGTACTTACAAACTTCCATTTATGAGACTCTGTTTCTGTGGAACCATTTCTAGTGGCAATTTCTGTTTTGATTATCCCTAAAAAAGCTACCCAAAAATGTAATAGTTTAAAACAACTGTTTGACTACCTCTTAGAGTTTGGTGGGTTGACTGGGTTCATCTGATTAATTGTGCTGCTCACACTTGGGGACTCCCATGTAGTTTCAGTCAGAGAGCAGCTGAGAGTGGGATCATCTGCATGTTCAACTGAAATGCTACTATATTGGCATGCAGTCTCTTGCTGGTCATGTAGTCTCAGAGCCTCTCCTATTGACATGGCCTCTCCATGAGGTCTCTCCACAGGTTAGCCAAACCTCTTCCACAGTGGCTTAATGAAAGTAAGTATTCCAAGAGTAAAGACATAAATGTTGCCCATCCTCTTAGACACATGGCCCAGGGCTGGGAGACCATCATTTCTTCCATAGTCCATTAGCTAATGCAAATGACAGGACACCCCAGAGAGAGAGGGTACTACAGGAAAGCACATAGGGAGATACAGCTCACTGGGGACCATTTTTTGAGACTAGGTACCATAGTCTGGGATTTCAGTTGGTAGTCTGGTTAAATAATTATTATTGTCTGGGTCGGTAATACATAAGCCTATATTTTAATGATTAGTATCTGAGTTGCATATGAATTGTAGGTTCATTTACTGTGTCAATCTTGATAGTTTTTGACTATTATGTATGTTTTGTCATTTATTCTGGATACGGGAACTGACTCAAAATAAGAGGGATACAAATATGGGTTTTGGTCTCAGTAGGCCAAAGATTGAAGCCCCATGATACTGCTCTTACGTTGTGGGAAACTAGGGGACACTTGATACAAGATGATAAAGCTTGCAAACGCAATATTTATTACCTACCACAGGGTCTAAAATTATGTCTTTATATATAACTCTACAATATCAGAACATAAGAATATAAGAAATTCTATGGATATATGATTTTCTTAATGAACTTGTCTATCCCTACCTAAACTTTGATCATCAATAACATAAGAATTTAAGATTATGTATTTTTTTTTTTACGCTCTTAAAAATGTGCTATGTAACTATTTTGGTATTTTTAACTGCCTTAAATTCTAGAAATCTCAAGTTTTGAGATTCCTAACTAAAGAGACTGAGTTAAATTTTAGAATTACTGTAGCCTTCCATTCCCACGTTACTGGACATTAGCTATATTTTTGGGCTCACCAGAATTTACTTATCTGAAATATAAAGTAAACATCTATGTCCAAATTCCTATCTATTCTTATTTCCTTCTAAGTTTCCCAGCACATTCATATCATCAGGTAGGTCTTTCAGAGAGATGAAAATTAAATCCAGATATTTTAATTACTTTCTTTCACCATTAAAAGAAAAATGTATTAAACCAAACAAAGTTTTATCAAATAAAATTTTGCCTTAGCAAAATGACCATTCTACCTGGTGATCAAATAGCTTAATGCCTTTTTCCCTTCTTTCCTTCCTTCTCATAGACTTACTTAGATGTTCCAATCTCAGGTTTTTCAAAGGTAGTACTTATGTTGCTTCATTCCATCTTTTTTAAAAATATCTTTTGTGTCCAATATCAATGTGTTATATCAGGAAAACTATAGACACCAATATTATATTTGAAGGAAAAATTATACATTAGTCAAAAAATGTCAAGGCATTCAAAGTCATTTAAACTAACCAAATAGAGACCTTACAGTTATAAATACAACTAAGCTGTCCCTTAAAACTTTTTTCCATTTTTTCTCTTTTTTAACATAAAGTAGATAAACTGCCAGGAAAATCCACTCTAAATTGTTCTCATTGTAATTAAGGTATACCAGTTATATTAGGTACCTAAAGTAAATTATTTTCAAATAAACTGTATGGAATCCAGAAAGAACTAATTTAATTTACATGCTTAATCCCAGGTTTATTTACTCTTACTGGAATGCCAACTTTTCAATTGTCTTTATTGACAAAGAACTTCTTACAATCCTTTTCGTTAGTTTGTCTTTACCTTAAAATTCTCCAATATAAAGCTGATACTCCTTTTCCATGTAGACTTTCTTCTACTCTGTTTCAGCAAATTAACTGTTATTATTTAAGACCATAACAGGGGTTTGGTTTTGGCTGAATCCTGGAGGAGGAGAACAAGCAGTACAATGGGAAAATCATTTTTTCCATAAAATAGAAATAATTTTGTTGTTGGAAAACAAGATAAAGTGGACATTCAAAATGCATAAGATGTCCACAAAAACCATGGTATAATTCCTGCAGCCAAGACAAAGATAAAGGATGAAGGAAATAAGTGAGCAACTTTTTGAAGAGTATAGAGGCCTGATGATATAAAACAGCTACAATCATTTTCAAAACATGCATAGACAAACACCACAGCCAGGGATTGTAATCAGGATTGCATTTTTCCCGAAACCACAGGGAGGTGTTTCAAGGTAATACAAGAGTGATAATGAATTCTTATATTAAGAAAACCTACTCCCTGCTGTTTCTCTGTAGGAGGAGGGAAAGAGAAATAAAGGCTGCTGGTTTTAAGATAAAAACAAAAAAAATTTCAATTCAATAAGTCAATTAATTTTCTTCTTTTTGGTAGCCTAAAATGATTTTTCAAAGTATGCTCACCAAGTTTAATTTGTTTAAATATTACTTTTACTTCCTTAAAGGGTGTATAAAATTGCCAACATAGGAGAAGAAAATAATGGATTAAGAAAATAAATTCCAAGAGGAAGGAATATTTATAATAAAAACTATGTATTAGCTACAAACACTTCAGCTATCTGCAGAAGAACCATTGACTTTATGTGGGATACAAAAGAACAAAACATTTTATTTATAACACATTTTATTGATCAATTAATTTACTGTTTGTTTGCTTTATACCACCTGTATGTTTATCCTAAACCCTTCCCCAAATATGAACCCTTTCAAGTTCCCCCCAGATATCCTACAGGCACATGAACTTTAACATGTCACAAACTGTCCTTCTGATAAAACAACTTTCCCTGCATCTATGTTTACTCTTCCTTCTATGCAACCTTCCAACTTGAAATAACCTTCATTATGGATCTGGGAAAACCTGGTCAGCTCATGTCTCTAATAGTGCCTACCACTCATTAATGTGTTCTAGCCACTCCTCTTTTTAATATATCTTAAATACCTGCATCTTTCTATTCCTTGCACCCCCTCTATTGTCCTTTCTTAGATATTATTACACCCTCCATAAACTTTAGAGATCCCAATTACCTCAAATTTCATTACCTATAGACAAACAAGCTTAACATACTGTGGTATTTTAAAATAATTTATGCACATAAAAAATCTACAATGTGGAATAATTCTGGAGGCTTGAGCTGATTCAGGTTTCATTTGTTTGACAAGAATGCTTTATAGGTGGTACTTTGTATCACCATAAATTTTGAAGGCAGCTAAACAGCAAATAATCCACAGTTCCACACTTCAACCAAACCTCCAGATTTCCAATATCTTGAATTATATATGAAGAACAAGGCAATAGCTCATTACCAAAAAGGCAAATAGCACAATCAGGGTCTTTAATACCCACTGAATATTTGACTGGATTAATGCCTATCCCATTCCAAATGTGCCTGTGTGGGAATAAAAATGATATGGCTATCATGATGGTATCATAATAAAAAACATATCTATTGAGTGCTTATAATGTGCCAGAGACTGTGCTAAGTGCTTCCAAGCCTTACCTCATTTAATCCTCAGGCCAACCTTTTAAGATGTGTATTAATGTCATTATTCATGTTATGGATGAGCAACCTGAGCCCTAGAGATGTTAAATCACTTTCCCAAGATAGATCAGCTGGTGATACTATCCTTGAACATGAGGTTTTTACTCTATAGCCCTTTATCAATGATGGCATTGCCTCCTCCTCATCAATATCTGATTTTCATGTAGTGCTTATAAAGACTCAGCATTATATTTGGATTTAAACAAATTTACACAGTTGGGCCCTTTTATAATATTCACTCTCATAACTTGAAAAATGGAAAAAAAAAATCTGAACTGCCCTCCTTAATCAGAAAATACTATAACACTTAGAGCTAACTTCAAAAGAAAATCAAAACAAAAACAGTGAAATTATAGTTGTTTCATTCCCAAGATTAATTGTTTCTCTTCTACCATGAGGAATGTATCTGTTCTTTGATGAACTGTTAACAAGTTTGCCACACTGTGGGAGAGCATATATGCTATACTGCAATGCTGTAAAATGAAAATGGGAGATGGAATCCTGTTACCTACGGCTGTCAACTTTTAAAGCAGCATTAGGAAATTTCATCAGATTAGGTCTATATTTCAGAATAAATAATATAATAAATAATTTCTTTTGTTCCAATTAAAAAAATGAGTAAATAATGAAGGGCAAAACAAGTAGGGCACAGAACTGTCATCCTTAAAAAAAACTCAAAATAGATTTTGATAGATGACTTCATCTTCAAGTGGTTGAACAGAATGGAAAATAAAAAGGGATTCAAAATATTTCTCTTACACCCATGAGACCGGAAGCAAACTTAAAATAGATAATTAAGTAGATAAAATCAGAAGTGTCTCTAATTCCTGCTATAAGAAGAGAACTGAACACTCACTGTACAATTTTTGTTTCTCAAGCAATGGTTCAGAAAAGTCATAGATTCTTATTTAACATATACTCTTCTAAGACATACTTTATATTATATTTCCATTTTTATAGATGAGGAAACTAAATCAAAGAACTTCTCAGCACTAGAACAAAGATACCAAGTCTGGTTTTATGACCCCAAAATCTGTTTTGTTTTGTTTTGTTTCCTGTCTTACTACACTGTGTTGCAAGGTATAAAATAAACCAAATAGATAATAATCCAAATAAATTTTTTGAAGGTGTTGATTCATTAGCACTAAAAGATTAATATTAAAAATTAGGAGAAAGTGGAAAAGATGGAAGAGTACGAAGGCAAGGCAGAAAACTACTCCCACATACACAAGGGAGTAACTACAGCAAATACAACTAACCCTGAAAATGACTTGAAGACTGTGGAACAGACAATATATACCTAGTGAAGTAAAAACACCTCATGGAGAAGGGAAAAGTGGCAGAGCCAAGATTAACAGGGACCCAAGACCTTCCCCATCACAGCCCACAAGCAGGAGGGAGAAGAGAGTGGTGAGGGCATAAGTGCTTAGGAATCCTGCACACCTGGCCCTGGAGATCTTCTCTGAGCCCACATTGCACTGGGCATTGGTGATTAATGGGGCTGGACACCAGGGAGAGTTGCAGCATTCTGGGAGGCTGAGACTCCTATTGCTTGTGGAGACAGGCATGCTCTGGAGGTCCCTCTGAGTTCCAACACAGAGGCAGAAGTTTGAATGATTTACCAAGAGCAGGAAGTATGCCAGATGGACAGCGGTTGGAGGGAGCTCTCTCCAGAGGGGTAAGGGCAGATGGGTCACACTTTCCCAGCCATCCTACCACGCAGCTGGTTGGGCACTTAGGGGAGCCAGCTCTAAACACTCCATCTCCCTTGCTGGCTGCTCAATCCCAGGGCAGCGCACCCATGCACACCTCTCCTGCAGCAGTTAGACTTTGCGGCCTCACAGGCAGAAGGAAGCCTTTCTGGCTTTCCCAGCCATCCCTCAGCATGAGGTTGCAGGAGTCAGCTCTAAACTGACCAATGCCCTGACTGATGGCTCAGCCCTGCAGTGATACTACTGTGTGCACCAGCAGCTGCAATGATCACTGACCTGCAGGCAGAGGGTAACCCCACCCACAACAAATCTAGGCAGAAGCACCTCATAGCATACAAAGGGCACAGAGGCAAGCTGTCATCTTCTGCTGACAGAGATCAGCCCCTGCCAGCAGATAGGTAGAAGGCAGTTCTGCCCACAGCTCACTAACAGTAACTAAGGCTCTGCCACAAAGGAGAACGAGAAACTGATGAGCAAAGAATCTTGAGCTTCTGGGCACCAGAGGACATTTTCTTCTTAAAGCCATTACTTTCTAGACCACAAGGCATAGATTATCTACCTAATAGAAAGGAAGAAAAACAGAAACCAGACAAAATGAGAAAGCAGAGGAATATATGTTCCAAGCAAAAGAACAAGGTAAGAAATCAAAAAAAGTGCTAAATGAAATGGAGATCACAAATCTTGATAAAGATTTCAAAGCAACAGTCATAAATATGCTCACTGGCCTGGGAAAAAGAATTGATGATCTTAGTGAGAACTTCAACAAAGAGATAGAAAATTTGAAAGAGAGCCACTCAGAGCCAAAGAATATAATAACGGAAATGAAAACAATACAATGGAAGAGAATGAATAGTAGACTGCTAGAGGTAGAGGAAAGAATCACTGAGATGGAAAACAGAGAAGAGGAAAACAACCAAGATGAGGAAAAGGGAGATGAAAGAATTTCTAAAAATGAGAAGATGCTAAAAGAGCTGTATGATGATTCCAAACAAAACTATTCACATAATAGTAGTCCCAGAATGAGAACAGAGAAACAAAGGAGTAGGAACTCTGAACTAATAGATGAAAAGTTCCCTAATCTGGGGAAGGAAAGAGACACCCAGTTCTGCAAGTACAGACAGCTCCCATCAAAAGGAATCCCAGGAAGACAGCACCAAGACATTTAGTAACTAAATGCAAAGATTAAAGATAAAGATGGACTCTTCAAAGCACAAGAGAGAGTCAGATAGTTACCTTAAGGAAACTCCATACAGCTATCAGCAAATTTCTTGGTAGAAAATTTATGGGCCAGAAAGGAGTGGCATGAAATATTCAACATACTGAAAAGGATGAATCTACACCAAGAATACTCTATTAAGGTTATCATACAGAATTAAAGGAGAAATTGAGTGTTCCAGATAAATGAAAGTTAAAAGGGCTCACCACCACTAAACCAGCCTTACAGGATATGTAAAAAGATATGTAGATGCAAATGTTCTTAAGCCTACATAATTTTCATAAGTGAAAATAAGCCTACAGTAAAGATAGTAGGTCAATTACTTACTAAACAAGTATGAAGTTTAAAACAAAAAATAAAAACAAAAGTAGTAAAATCAACTAGACATAAAATCAGTCAATGGACACACAAATCATGTAGATTATGGCATACATAAAGAGTGGAGGAGAAAGAATAAAAAAGTAGTAAAGTAGTACTTTTGGATTGTGTTCAATATAGAGCAACCATCGACTTAATATTGACTGTTATGTACTTAGAAAACTATCTATGTACATTATGGTAACCACAAACCTAAAGCCTATATTAAATATATAGTAAAAAAGAAAAAAAAGAAAAGAAATCCAAGCATAAAACTAAAGAAAATAATCAAATAACAAGAGGAGAGTATAAGACAGGAAGAAAGGAACAGAGAGGAACTACAAAACAACCATAAAACAATCAATAAAATGGCAATAAGCACATACCTATCAATAATTACCTTAAACATAAATGGACTAAGTGTACCATCACAAGGCTTAGGATGGCCGAATGGATAAAGAAGCAAGAACCATCTATATGCCACATACAAGAGACTCATGTCAGACCTAAAGAAGTACAGAGACTTAAAGTAAAGGGGTGGAAAAGATATTTCATGTAAATAATAGGAAAAAGGCAGGAGTAGCAGTACTTTTATCAGACAAAAACAGACTTCAAAACAAAGTTAGAAGTGACAAAGGACATTACATAATGATAAAGGAATCAGTCCAACAAGAAGATAATACAATGTAAATATTTATGCACCCAAAATAGGAGCACGTGATATATATAAAACAAACACTAACAGACCTAAAGGAGAAAATAGCAACAGATCATATTAGGGGACTTGGTAACCCCTTATTTACCTCAATGGATAGATCATTCAGACAGAACATAAATAAGGAAACAGAGGTGTTGAACAACAAATTAGACCAGATAGACATACCAGATACATACAAAACATTCCACACAAAAGGAGGAGGATACATATTTTTCTCAAGTGAACATGGAATATTCTCCAGAAGAGATCACATACTAGGCTACAAAAAGCCTCAATAAATTGAAAAAGGTTGAAATTATTTCAAGCATCTTATCAGATCATAATGGTATGAAACTAGAAATCAATAACATGAAGAAAAAACCTACAAACACATGGAGGCTAAACAACATGTTTCTAAATAACCAATGGATCAATGTACAAATCAAACAGGATATCAAACAATACATGGGGACAAATGAAAACAGAAATACAACCATTAAGTATATGCAGGATGATGCAAAAGCAGTTCTAAGAAGGAAGCACTGAGCAATGTGGGCCTACCTCAAGAAATAAGAACAATCCCAAATAAACAATCTAAACTCACAACTAAAGAATAAGAAAATCAGAAGAAATGAAACCCAAAGTTAGCAAAAGGAAGGACATAAAGATCAGGGCAGAAATAAATAAAGGAGAGAATAATAAAACAATAGAAATCAATGAAACCAACAGCTGGTTCTTTGGGAAGATAAACGAAATAGACAAACCTCTAGCCAGATTTATCAAGAAACAAAGAGGCACAAATGAACAAAATCAAAAATGAAAAAGAACTTACACCTGATATCCCAGATATACAAAGTTGTATTAAAGAATTGTGTAAAATTATATACTAATACACTGGACAACCTAGAAGAAATGGACAAACCCCTAAAAAAGTACAATCTTCAAGACTAACTCTAGAAGAAAAAAAAATTTTTTTGAGCAGACCAATTATCAGTAACAAAATTGAACTGGTAAGTTCGGGGAAGACAGCGGCATGAGCAGGGTGCAGGAAATCTCCAAAAACATATATTTATGAAAATACAACAAATACAACTATCCCTAAAAGAGAGACCAGAAGATACAGGACAGCACCCAGCCTGCACATACACCTGGGAGGATTCGGCACCCCACAAGGCGGGTAAGATACAGAGCCGCGTCACGACGGGACCCGAGCACTCCCCCACCCAAGCACATCCGAGGGAGGAGAGGATTCAGAGCCGGGAGTGGAAGTACAGGCCCAAGAAATAACTAGACCTGGTGATCTGCGACAGGAGCACTGACACACATCGTGCAGAGTATCGAAAATTGGAGAGACAGACGGTGCAGGATCTGAGCAAGGAAACGCACCGGGTCCTCACAGGCAGCTCCCCAGGACAAAAGAAAAGCACGTGCTTTTTTTAGTGATCTTAAAGAGATATGGGCCCAACAGAGGAGCAGGATCATTACAGCACACTCAGCCCAGCAGGCTGGGAGTCCTGGGGAATTTTGGAACTTTTGGATGGTGACTGGGAATAATTAGCCATACCGAGACTTCCCACAGAGATAAGCAGCCTCCCATTCGTTCGCACCCCACAAAGAGCTACAAAGGGCCCTGCGAAGAGGTGTGATGGCAGCTGTGGAATAGTGGAGGAACAGCACTACCTACAGCATCCTCACAGAATCTACTCCCAGAGGGGATCTTTTTGTTTTCTTTTGTTGTTTTGTTTTGTTTTTGGTGGTTCTTTTTGCTTTGGGTTTTTTTTCCCTTTTCTTTTCTTTCTTGCTTCCCTTTCTCCTTTCTTTCTCTTCTATCTTTTTTATTTCTACTTTTTTTATTTTTTTTAAGTATTAAAGAGCCCAGCTGACATACGTGGCACCTACCAGTAACCACTTCTATTGCCATGAAAAGACACAGGAATATGGTACAAACAAAGCTTATCCAGACCCAGACACCACAGAGGGAGTCTGAAAGGATGGAAATGAACGATCTTCCTGAAAAAGAATTCAGAATAAAAGTCATAACCATACTGATGGATCTACAGAGATATACGCAAGAGGTAAGGGAGGAAGTGAGGAAAGACAATGCAGAAATGAGACAAGCCATAGACGGGTTTAGCAGCAGACTGGACGAGATGCAAGAGACGGTTAATGGAATAGAAATCAGAGAACAGGAATACAGAGAAGCTGAGGCAGAGAGAGATAAAAGGATATCTACAAATGAAAGAATATTAAGAGAACTGTGTGACCAATCCAAACGGAAGAATATTCGTATTATAACAGTACCAGAGGAAGTAGAAAGAGAAAAAGGGATAAAAAGTATCTTTGAAGAAATAATTGTTGAAAACTACCCCATGGTGGGGAAGGAAATAGTCTCGCAGTCCACAGAAGTCAACAGATCTCCCAACACAAAGGACCGAAGGAAAACTACACAAATATTACATAATAATTAAAATGGCAAAGATCAAAGATAAAGACAGAGTATTAAAGGCAGCCAGAGAGAAAAAGAATATCACCTACAAAGGAAAACCCATCAGACTGTCAGACTTCTCAACACAAACCTTACAGGCCAGAAGAGAATGGCATGATATATTTAATGTAATGAAACAGAAGGGGTCTGAACCAAGAATACTGTATCCACCACGATTATCATTTAAATATGACAGAGGTACTAAACAATTTCCACACAAGTGAAAGCTGACAGAGTTTGCCTCCCATAAACGACCTCTACAGGATATCTTAAAAGGACTGCTCAAGAGAGAAGCACTCCTAAAGCTGAAAAGATGTCACCAGAGAAAATAAAATCATAGCAAAGAAAGCAGACCATCCAAATACTAACTAAAGGCAAAGAATAAAACAACTAGTATATAAAAAATGGAGGAGGAAGAATAAGAAGGGAGAGAAATAAAGAAACATCAGACAGAGTTTATAATAAACAACAGGAAAGTTAAGTTAGACTGTTAGATAGTAAAGAAGCAACCCTTGAACCTTTGGTAACCACGATTCTAAAGCCAGCCATAGCAATAGGTATATATCTATCATAAATCACCCTAAATGTAATTGGACTGAATGCACCAATTAAAAGACAGATTAACAGTCCAACAAGAACATATAACCATTATAAATATATATGCACCCAATAAAGGAGCGCCAGCATATGTGAGACAAATACTAACAGAATTAAAGGAGAAAATAGACAGCAATGCATTCATCTTAGGAGACTTCAACACACCACTCACTCCAGAGGACAGATCAACTAGACAGAAAATAAGTAAAGACACAGAGGCACTGAACAACACACTAGAACAGATGGACCTAACAGACATCTACAGAACTCTACACCCAAAAGGACCAGGATACACATTCTTCTCAAGTGCACATGGAACATTTTCCAGAATAGACCACATACTAGGCCACAAAAAGAACCTCAGTAATTACAAAAATATTGAAATCCTACCAAACAATTTCTCAGATCACCAAGGTATAAAACTAGAAATAAATTTTAGAAAGAAATCAAAAAGGCTCACAAATACATGGAGACTTAACAACACTCTCCTAATTAATCAATGGGTTAACAACCAAATCAAAACAGAAATCAACGAATATATAGAGACTAACGACAACAACAACACAAAGCCACAACTTCTGTGGGACTCAGCAAAGGCAGTTCTAAGAGGACAGTATATTGCAATCCAGGCCTATTTAAAGAAGGAAGAACATTCCCAAATGAATAGTCTAAAGACACAGTTACTGAAATTGGAAAAAGAAGAACAAATGAGGCCAAATTCACCAGAAGGAGGGACATAATAAAGATTAGTGAATAAATAAATAAAATTGAGAAGAATAAAGCAATAGAAAAAATCAGTGAAACCAAAAGCTGGTTCTTTGAAAAAATGAACAAAATAGATAAACCCCTAGCCAGACTCATTAAGAGAAAAGGAGAATCTACACACATAAACACAATCAGAAATGAGAAAGGAAAAATCACGACAGACCCCACAGAAATACAAAGAATCATAAGAGAATATTACAAGAATCTATATGTTAACAAGCTGGAAAACATAGAAGAAATGGACAACTTCTTAGAAAAAAACCTTCCAAGACTGACCAAACAAGAAACAGAAAAACTAAACAGACCAATCACCAGCGATTAAATCGAACTGGTAATCAAAAAACTACCCAAGAACAAAACCCTCGGGCCTGATGGATTCATCTCTGCATTCTACCAGACATATAGAGAAGAAATAACACGGATTCTCCTTAAAGTTTTCCAAAAAATAGAAGAGGAGGGAATACTTCCAAACTCATTCTATGAAGCCAGCATCACTCTAATACCAAAACCTGGCAAAGACCTCACAAAAAAAGAAAATTGCAGACCAATATCCCTGATGAACGTAGATTCAAAAATACTCAAAAAAACTTTAGCAAACTGAATTCAAAAATACATCAAGAGGGTCATAAACCATGATCAAGTGGGATTCATCCCAGGGATGCAAGGATGGTACAACATTCGAAAATCGATCAACATCATCCACCACATCAACAAAAAGAAGAACAAAAACCACATGATCATCTCCATAGATGCTGAAAAACCATTGGACAAAATTCAGCATCCATTCCGGATTAAAACTGTCAACAAAATGGGTACAGACTGCAAGTACCTCAACATCATAAAGGCTATATATGACAAACCCACAGCTAACATCATACTTAACGGCGAGACGCTGAAAGCTTTTCATCTAAGGTTGGGAACAAGACAGGGATGACAACTCTCTCCACTGTTATTCAACATAGTACTGGAGATCCTAGCCACGGCATTCAGACAAAACGAAGATATACAAGGCATCCAGACTGGTAAAGAAGAAGTCAAATTGTCACTATTTGCAGATGACATGATACTGTACATAAAAAACCTTAAAGATTCCATTCCAAAACTACTAGAACTAATATCAGAATTCAGCAAAGTTGCAGGATACAAAATTAACACACAGACATCTGTTGCTTTCCTATACACTAATGATGAACTAACAGTAAAGGGAATCAGAAAAACAATTCCATTCACAATTACATCAAAAAGAATAAAATACCTAGGAATAAACCTAAAGAAGGAAGTGAAAGACCTGTACTCTGAAAACTATAAGACACTCCTAAGAGAAATTAAAGAGGACACTAACACATGGAAATGCATCCCATGCTTGTGGCTAGGAAGGATAAATATTGTCAAAATGTCTCTACTACCTAAAGCAATCTACAGATTCAATGCAATCCCTATCAAACTACCAACAGCTTTCTTCAATGAATTGGAACAAATAATTCTAAAAGTCATATGGAACCACAAAAGACCCCGAATAGCCAAAGCAATCCTGAGAAGGAGGAATAAAACAGGGGCAATTACACTCCCTGACTTCAAGATCTACTACAAAGCCACAGTAATTAAGACAATTTGGTATTGGCACAAAAACAGACCCACAGACCAGTGGAACAGAATAGAAAATCCAAACATTAACCCAAACATATACAGTCAATTAATATTTGACAAAAGTGCGTTGGATATAAAATGGGGAGATGACAGCCTCTTCAGCAGCTGGTGTTGGAAAAACTGGACAGCTACATGTAAGAGAATGAAACTGGACTACTGTCTAGCCCCATACACAAAGGTAAACTCAAGGTGGATCAAAGACCTGAACGTAAGTCATGAAACCATAAAACTCTTAGAAAAGCACATAGGCAAAAATCTCTCGGACATAAACATGAGCAACTTCTTCATGAACATATTTCCCCAGGCAAGGGAAACAAAAGCAAAAATGAACAAGTGGGACTATATCAAGCTGCAAAGCTTCTGTACAGCAAAGGACACCATCAGTAGAACAAAAAGGCATCCTACGGTATGGGAGAATATATTCATAAAAAATATATCTGAAAAAGGGTTGACATACAAAATATATAAAGAACTCATGCACCTTAACAAACAGAAAGCAGATAATCCAATTAAGAAATGGGCAGAGGACATGAATAGACACTTCTCCAAAGAAGAAATTCAGATGGCCAACAGGCATATGAAATGATGCTCCACATCGCTAATCATCAGAGAAATGCAGATTAAAACCACAATGAGATATCACCTAACACAAGTGAGGATGGCCAACATCCAAAACAAAAACAACAACAAGTGTTGGCGAGGATGTGGAGAAAAGGGAACCCTCCTACACTGCTGGTGGGACTGCAAATTAGTTCAACCATTGTGGAAAGCAGTATGGAGGTTCCTCAAAAAACTCAAAATAGAAATACCATTTGACCCAGGAATTCCACTCCTAGGAATTTACCCTAAGAATGCAGCAGCCCAATTTGTAAAGGACAGATGCACCCCTATGTTTATTGCAGCACTATTTACAATAGCCAAGAAATGGAAGCAACCTAAGTGTCCATCAGTAGATGCATGGATAAAGAAGACATTGTACATATACACAATGGCGTATTATTCAGCCATAAGAAGAAAACAAATCCTACCATTTGCAACAACATGGATGGAGCTAGAGGGTATTATGCTCAGTGAAATAAGCCAAGCTGAAAAAGACAAGTATCAAAGGATGTCACTCATATGGGGATTATAAGAACAAAGAAAAAATACTGAAGGAACAAAACAGCAGCAGACTCACAGAACCCAAGAACGGACTAATAGTTACGGGAAAGGGACTAGGGAAAATGGGCGGGAAGGGAGGGATAAGAGGGAAAAGGGGGCATTACAATTAGCAGATGTAATGTTGGCGGGGCACGGGGAGGGTAGTACAACTCAGAGAAGACAAGTAGTTATTCTATATCATCTCACTACGCTGATGGACAGTGACTGTAATGGGTTTGGTTGGGGGGGGACCTGATGAAGGGGTAGTTTAGTAACCATAATATTGCACATGTAATTGTAGATTAATGATAATAAAATAAATTATATTAAAAAAAGAATAATTAAAAAAAAAAGACAGAGTAACAGAATGGATAAAAAAGCAAAACCCATCTATATGCTGCTTACAGGACACTCACCTTAAACCCAAAGATATACACAGACTAAAAGTGAAGTGATGGAAAAAAATATTGCATGCAAAAACAAAGAGAACAAAGCACGTCTTGCAGTACTTCTATCAGACAAAATAGTCTTTAAAACTAAGAAAGTAATGAGAGATAAAGAAGGACATTACATAATGATAAAGAGGTCAGCCCAACAAGAAGATATAAACATTATAAATATATATGCACCCAACACAGGAGCGCCAGCATATGTGAAACAAATACTAACAGAATTAAAGGAGTAAATACACAGCAATGCATAAATTTTAGGAGACGTCAACACACCACTCACTCCAAAGGACAGATCAACCACACAGGAAATAAGACAGACACAGAGGCACTGAACAACACACTAGAACAGATGGACGTAACAGACATCTACAGCTCTGCACCCAAAAGAAGCAGGATACACATTCTTCTCAAGTGCACATGGAACTTTTTCCAGAATAGACCACATACTAGGCCACAAAAAGAACCTCAGTAAATTCAAAAATATTGAAATCCTACCAAACAACTTCTCAGACCACCAAGGTATTAAACTAGAAATAAATTTCAGAAAGAAATCAAAAAGGCTCACAAATACACGGACACTTAACAACATTCTCCTAATCAATCAATGGGTTAACAACCAAATCAAAACAGAAATCAAAGAATATATGGAGACTAATGATAACAACAACACAAAGCCACAACTTCTGTGGGACTCAGCAAAGGCAGTTCTAAGAGGAAAGTATATGGCAATCCAGACTTATTTAAATAAGAAAGAACATTTCCAAATGAATAGTCTAAAGACACAATTACTGAAATTGGAAAAAGAACAACAAATGAGGCCCAAAGTGACAAGAAGGAGGGACAGAATAAAGATCAGAGAAGAAATAAATAAAATTGAGAAGAATAAAACAATAGAAAAAAATCAATGAAACCAACAGCTGGTTCTTTGAATAAATAAAATAGATAAACCTCTAGGCAGACTCATTAAGAGGAAAAGAGAATCTAAACACATAAACAGAATCAAAAATGAGAAAGGAAAAATAATGACGGACCCCACAGACATGCAAAGAATTATAAGAGTATATTATGAGAATCTATACGCTAACAAGCTGGAAAACATAAAAGAAATGGACAACGTCTTAGAAAAATACAACCTTCCAAGACTGACGAAGCAAGAAAAAGAAAAACTAAACAGACCAATCACCAGCAATGAAATTGAATAAGTAAACAAAAAACTACTCAAGAACAAAACCCCGGACCTGATGGATTCACCTCTGAATTCTACCAGACATACAGAGAAGAAATAACACCCATTCTCCTTAAAGTTTTTCAAAAAATAGAAGAGGAGGGAATACTTCCAAACTCACTCTATGAAGCCAGCATCACTGTAATACCAAACCTGGCAAAGACCTCACCAAAAAAGAAAATTGCAGACCAATATCCCTGATGAATGTAGATGCAAAATTACTCAACAAAATATTAGCAAACCAAATTCAAAATATATCAAGAGGATCATACACCATGATCAAGTGCGATTCATCCCAGGGATGCAAGGATGGTACAACATTCGAAAATCCATCATCATCCACCACATCAACAAACAGAAGAACAAAAACCACATGATCATCTACATAGATGCTGAAAAAGCATTTGACAAAATTCAGCAACCATTCCTGATTAAAACTCTCAAAAAAATAGGTACAGAGGGCAAGTACCTCAACACCATAAGGGCCATATATGACAAACCCACAGCTAACATCATACTTAACAGCGAGAAGCTGAAAGCTTTTCATCTAAGATCGGGAACAAGACAGGGATGCCCACTCTCTCCACTGTTATTCAGCATAGTACTGGAGGTCCTAGCCATGGCAATCAGACAAAACAAAGACATACAAGGCATCCAGATAGGTAAAGAAGTCAAATTGTCACTATCGGCAGATGACATGATACTGTACATAAAAAGCCCAAAAGACTCCACTCCAAAACTACTAGAACTAATATCTGAATTCAGCAAAGTGGCAGGATACAAAATTAACACACAATAATCTGTTGCTTTCCTATACACTAACGAAGAACTAACAGAACGAGAAATCAGAGAACCAATGCCATTCACAATTGCATCAAAAAGAATAAAATACCTAGAAATAAACCAAACGAAGGAAGTGAAAGACCTGTACTCTGAAAACTACAAGACACTCCTAAAAGAAATTAAAGAGGACACTAACAAATGGAAATGCACCCCATGCTCTTGGTTATGTAGAATAAATATTGTAAAAATGGCTATACTACCTAAAGCAATCTACAGATTCAATGCAAACCCTCTCCAACTACCAACCGCTTTCTTCAATGAACTGGAACAAATAATTCTAAAAGTCATATGGAACCACAAAAGACCCCGAATAGCCAAAGCAATCCTGAGAAGGAGGAATAAAACAGGGGGAATTACGCTCCCTGACATCAAGCTCTACTACAAAGCCACAGTAATCAAGACAATTTGGTATTGGCACAAAAACAGACCAACAGACCAATGGAACAGAATAGAAAATCCAAACATTAACCCAAACATATACAGTCAATTAATATATGATAAAGGAGCCTTGGACATACATCGGAGAGATGACAGCTTCTTCAGCAGCTGGTGTTGGAAAAACTGGACAGCTACATGTAAGAGAATGAAACTGGACTACTGTCTAACCCCATGCACAAAAGTAAACTCAAAATGGATCAAAGACCTGAATGTAGGTCATTAAACTCTTAGAAAAAAACATAGGCAAAAAGCTCTTGGACATAAACATGAGCAACTTCTTCATGAACGTATCTCCCCGGGCAAGGGAAACAAAAGCAAAAATGAACAAGTGAGACTATATTCTGTACAGCAAAGGACACCATCAGTAGAACAAAAAGACATCATGCAGTATGGAGAATATATTCATAAATGACATATCTGATAAGGGGTTGACATCCAAAATATATAAAGAACTCACACACCTCAACAAACAAAAAGCAAATAATCCAATTAAGAAATGGGCAGAGAACATGAATACACACTTCTCCAAAGAAGAAGTTCAGATGGCCAACAGGCATATGAAAAGATGCTCCACATCGCTAATCATAAGAGAAATGCAGATTAAAACCACAATGAGATATCATCTCACAAAAGTAAGGATGGCCAACATCCAAAACACAAACAACAACAAATGTTGGTGAGGATGTGGAGAAAGGAGAACCTTCCTACACTGCTGGTGGGACTGCAAATTAGTTCAACCATTGTGGAAAGTAGTATGGAGGTTCCTCAAAAAACTCAAAATAGAAATACCATTTGACCCAGGAATTCCACTCCTAGGAATTTACCCTAAGAATGCAGCAGCCCAGTTTGAAAAAGACAGATGCACCTCTATGTTTATCGCAGCACTATTTACAATAGCCAAGAAAGGGAAGCAACCTTAAGTGTCCATCAGTAAATGAATGGAGAAAGAAGAGGTGGTACATATACACAATGGAATATTATACAGCCATAAGAAGAAAACAAATCGTACCATTTGCAACAACATGGATGGAGCTAGAGGGTATTATGCTCAGTGAAATAAGCCCAGCCAAAAAAGACAAGTATCAAGTGATTTCACTCATATGTGGTGTAAGATAATAAAGAAAAAAACTGAAGGAACAACAAAACAGCAGCAGACTCACTGAACCCAAGAATGGACTAATAGTTACCAAAGGGAAAGGGACTGGGGAAAATGGGTGGGAAGGGAGGGATAAGAGTGAAAAAGGGGCATTATGATTAGCAGATGTAATGTTGTGGGGTCATGGGGAGGGCTGTACAACTCAGAAAAGACAAGTAGTGATTCTATAGCATCTCACTACGCTGATGGACAGTGTCTGTAATGGGTGGGGGAGACCTGATGAAGTTGGTAGTTTAATAACCATAATATTGCACATGTAATTGTAGATTAATGATACCAAAATAATTATATTAAAAAAATTGAACTGGTAATCAAAAAACATGCCACAAACAAAATTCCCAGACCAGATGGCTTCACAGATCAATTCTTCCAAACATTTAAAGAAGAGCTAATTCCCATTCTTCCTGAAATTGAAAAGGAGGGAATATTTCCCAAATCATTCTGTGAGGTCAGCATCACTCTAATACCACAACCACACAAAGACACTATAAAAAAATAAAATTACAGACCAATATATCATGAACACAGATGCAAAAATCCTTGACAAAATATTAACAAACAAAATTCAAAAATACATCAAAAGAATCTCCATCATGATCAAGTGGCATTTATTTCAAGGATGCAAGGATGGTACAATATTTGTAAATCAACCAGTGTGATACACCACATTAACAAAAGGAAGGGTAAAAACCACATGATCTTTGCAATAGGTGCTAAAAAAATTCTGACAAAACAACATTTATTCATGATAAAAACTCTCAAAAAATGAGTATAGATAGAAACGACCACAACATAATAAAGGCAATCAAAAAAAAAGAGATAAATTGCATCCAAATTTGTAAGGAAGAAGTAAAATTATCACTATTTGCAGATATCATGATACTAAATATAGAAAACCCTGACGATTCCACAAAAAAAATTATGAGAATATCTGGATTCAACAATGTTTCAGAACACAAAATCAATATACAGAAATCTGTTGCAGTCTTATATACTAACAATAAACAAGCAGAAAGAAAAATCAGGAAAACAATTCCATTTACAATTACATCAAAATTAATGAACTCCCTAGGAATAAACCTAACCAAGGATTTGAAGAACCTCTACTCTGAAAATTGTAAGACACTGATGAAAGAAAGTGAAAAAGACACAAATCAATGGAAATCTATTCCACACTCATGGATAGGAAGAATTAGTATATCAACGTGGCCATCATGCCCAAAGCATTTACAGAATCAATATAATCCCTATCAAAATACCTGTGGCATTTTTCAATTAACTAGAACAAGTAATCCTAAAATTCATATGGAACCACAAAAGACCATGAATAGGCAATGCAATCTTGAGAAAGAACAAAGCTGGGGGTGTTACTCTGCTCCTTGCCTATGAAGCTACAGCAATCAAAACAGTATGATACTGGCAGAAGAACAGACTTGTAGATCAATGGAACAGAATAACGAGCCCAGGTATAAACCCACACATATATGGTCAATTAATATATGATAAAGGACCATGAATATACAATGGAGAAAAGACAGTCTCTTCAATAACTGGTGCTGGGAAAACTGGACAGCTACCTGCAAGGAAATGAAACTGAATTATTGTCTAACTCCATACATAAAAGTGAACTTGAAATGGATTAAAACCTAAATATAAGACATGAAATCATAAAACTCTTAGGAGAAAACATAAACAAAATCTCCTAAGCGTAAGCGTGAGCAATTTTTTTCTGGACACATCTCCTCAGGCAAGGGAAACAAAAGCAAAAATGAACAAACAGGACACTACATCAAACTAAAAAGCTTCCGTATAGCAAAGGACACCAACAACCAAACAAAAGGCAACCTACAGTATGGAAGAATGTATTTGTAAATGATTTATCCGATAAGGGGTTAGCATCCAAAATATAAAGAACTCATACACCTCAAACACCAAAAAAACAACCCAATTTAAAAAATGGACAAAAGACCTAAACAGACATTTTTCCAAAGAAGATACACAGATGGCCTACAGGCACATGAAAATATGCTCCATATCACTAATCATCAGGAAAATGAAAATCAAAACCACACTGAGGTATCACATCACATCAGTTAGAAAGATCAGTATCCAAAAGACAAGAAATAACAAGTGTAGGTGAGGATGTGAAGAAAAGGGAGCCCTATACTGTTGGTGCTGCCACTATGGAAAGCAGTATGGAAGTCCCTCAAAAAACTAAAAACAGAAATACCAACAACCCAGTAACTCTACTTCTAGGAATTTCCCCTAAGAAAACAAAATCTCTGAATCAAAAAAATATATGCACCTGTCTGTTTACTGCCGCATTATTTACAACAGCCAAGATATGAAAGCAATCAAATTGTCCATCAATAATGAAAGGATAAAGAAGATGTGGTACATAAACACAATGGAATATTATGCAACCATAAAAAAGAAATAAATCCTGCCATTTGTGACAACATGGATGGACCTAAAGGAGATTATGCTAGGTGAAATAAGCCAGGCAGAGAAAGACAAATACCCTAAGATATGACTTACATGTAGAATTTAAAAACAAAATAGCAGTAGACTCATAGACACTGAGAAGTAACTGGTGGTTACCATGGGCAAAGGGCTGAGTCCATGGTGAAGGGGATGATGAGGCACAAAATCTTAATCATAACAGATGATCACAGTGATGGAAGTGCAGCATGGAGAAAATCAATAGTTTTTTAACATCTTTCTGTGTTGACAGAACTGCACAAGTTGGGGTGAGGATTTAATAATATGTGTAACTGTTAAATCACTGTGCTGTATACCTGAAACCAATATAATGCTTTATGTCAACTATACTTCAATAAAAAAATTTTAAAAAGAATGTAATGAAAAGTTAAAGCTTATGGTTTAAATAAAGCCAGCAATTTATTTAAAAAATTAAAAATTATAAAATTAAAAAAATAGGTAAATGAACCTAGCTAGACCTTCTGGACATCTGAGAGGAGGAAGCAACATTCACCACTCTGAAGAAATTTCAACATGATTGAGTGGCTTTGAATGCAGAGAAGGAGAGAAAGTTTTTGAAAGTCATCTTGTGGCTTAAAGCATATGTATGAAAAAGAACAAGTGGAATACAATCCTCTGGGCAATTAATATTCAGCTGTCACCTTTACCACACCTGCCATTTACACCCTCTAACCAACAGTCTGGACTAGTATTTCTTCATGTCAGCAAATTCCCCTTACTCAGACACTGGAACCTAAACTACAGGAACTGTGCTGTCAAACCAGGTATTTTCTTTTCGCTTTTTAAATTTTTATCAGAATTCCCCTCTTCTAATAAAAGGATGGTCTCCCAAATCCAAAGCAAATGTGACCTTTCCTGATCTTTCCTTTTCTTTTTATTCAGTGTCAAAAAAAAACCCATTGATATGTCTTGAAAGAAAAGCAAAAGATAAGAATTTTCACATGAATTCACTCCTTTGGTATTTAACAAACAAGATTTGTTAAGTAAAAAACATTAGGTGATCTTTTCACCCATATCCTCATAAGTTCTTTGTATCTGTAAAATTTCTTTCACTCACTGATGGCAGTTTGTCTTCAGCTGTTTTGTAAAGACCTTTTGGGGGACACATGGACAGACCAATTCAGCAACTCCCACTGTTTCATTTGAAACTATCATAAAGTGTCTAGTAGCTGCATCATAACTTTCAGGATAGACAGACACTGTTCTCTTTCTTAAAGAAAGATGTTTAATTTTAAATTAATGACATTCAATAGTAAGAACAAACCAAAGTGTCTTCAAAGACAATGATTCCAGATAATATGGCAGATATGTATTGGCTCAGACCTTACAAAATTTATCTCTAAAACCACAAGAATTCAGTTTTTAGTAAATGTTATTCTTCTACTGATCTGCCAAGTAACTCTTGTTTATATATTACCTTGGTGGTATAAATCTATTTCATATAAATAGCTACACTGACAACTGAATTAAATCCAGTGACTAGAAAATGCTCTCCAGCTTTGGAATTAAATGTTTTGGCTTTCCTTCAGTTTTCATATTCCATGACAACAGCAATAATGCTGTGGCACCAAAACTCCTTTTTAAGACCATTACATTTTTAGGGTTTACTTCTATTGTCAGAGCCAGTACTTTGCCAATCAGATTGTAGAATGACTAATCATACTGGTAGAAATCTTAAAAGATCAACATCTGATAATTTTTTTTTAATTTTCAAAGTATAAATCAGGGTGTTTTGAGGACTGACTGAGATCATAAACTTAAAAAAACAGAACATTGATTTCTGAGAATATGCTTAAGTACAACCTTAACTAAACCTATTAAAATTAATAACCATTTGATGCCCATTTTTTGACCATTCAGAATTTTTGGCACTCTTTAATATGAGAAAGAGTTAACATCTGGGGAATATTTTTCATTAAAATATGTTTAAAAAGACTGAAGATATCTAATTGTGTTTGCTCATGTATATTACTTCATTTATTCATCATTTCAATCTTGTAAAACAGGAAGGAACAGTACTACAAGCCATTTTACAGGTAAATTGGTTAAGGTGCTACATATCTAAGTGACTTCTCCAAAGTCAGATAGCTTGCATAAAGAGGAGGCACTGGGGCCAGATTTAGGGCAGTCTTTTAATTTCAATTCTTCCATTCAGTAAAATGCCAGAGGCCTGGGTTCCTTTTCCCACACCTGTTAAGGGCTCCTGGAAGGGCCAGGTGAATTAATTTTCATTGCTTCCGCTTCTTGCCTGGAAAAATTTTAAGTATTTTTATTTATGTAGTACAAAAGTTACAGTGAAGACAATGGGGGAAAGAAATGCTCATGCTGAAATCACTAATGGTTTATGTTTGGTGCAACCTTTCAGATTTTGTTGTTTAGTTTGTTTTGATTTTTGTTGTTATTGTTCTTAGTCAGAAACTCCCTAAGAATTGAGCATGCAGTCTAATCTAGATAAATGTATAAATTCTTCTTGAAGTCTGTAATAGAAACTCTGATTTCTTCATTGTGTACCTTCAGGGTCCCATAAAGTGACTGCAACAGAGTAAATGTTCTTTTAATGTCTGTTGGACAAATTGAACATTTCTCTCTCTTTTCTAAACAAAGAATCAAAATGGTGAAAGTATTCTCAAAGGTATGACTCAGTCCAGTAGTTCTGCCATTATTATAAAGAGGATAAAGTCAGTGAGGTCAGTTTACTAACATAAAACTGTATGTAACTTGTAACATCATTGTGCATAGGTACTTGCTCATTTTCTGCCCTTTAACATGTGAATCTGTGATAGGTACAAACTAAAATGGATTAATATGTGTTCATTTTTCATAGTAGAATTTTATGGCAAAGTATATTATTTAATTCACTTCTGATATTTTCCCTTAGCTTTGAGACATATATAATTTTCCACATCTTCAAAGTAGGTCAGCACAAATGATAGTTGGAGATACAATAATAAGGGGTAAGCAACAATCCCAAAAGCTACATTTAAAAAATAAGGGTAAATCTGATACTGAACAAATCAGCCTGCTTTCTGACAGGGGCAGTTTCTCATATTTTCAACCCCTAAGGGATTGTTGTCTCCATTAAAAAGTAGTCTACAGAGCCTATATTCTAGTATCAGCACCACAGAAAAGCACTGCATTTGATCTATGACATAATTGAAGTCCCACTGAAATCTTAATGTTTTTAGTGTCTGGAGCTTTCAAAATCAGTTTTTTTTCTTTTCCTTTCACATTACGATTATTAGTTTTACTAGACATAACGAAATCCTCTGAAACCAGGAAATGAAATTTAACTTGAAGAGTATTTTCACTTACTACCTATTAAGAATGGTTACATAATTCCTAAAATATTTGGCTTTGCCTGTCAAAACATGAAAAATTGAGAACTGTAGTTAATGACATCTGCTTCACAGGTATCATACTCTTAAGGGAGAAGTAGTTTATGCTTCTGGACATTGTTCTCAAAGTGCCTCTCAGTCCTAAATTACAAGCACTATGGGCCTTCAGAGGAATAAGAAGGCAATTTATTCTCTTTTACATGCAGCCTAGACTGGTGTTTAAAATTGAGGCTGCCAACATAGCAATTGTGTGGTGTTTCTTTAATGAGGGTGTTGCTAAACCAGAAACACAGCTGAGGCATTCAGATTTATTTTATGGCAGTCTTGAGAAACTATCTATTCCACATCAGAATAATTTGTCCATAAATGACTTCTGACAGAGCTCCACAAGAAAAGCAAATCTAAAAATACTAATATCTCCAAAGGTGTGAATCCAAGAGACACATGTACCTTTGTACAGTAAGTTTGTAAAAAGACACAACTGTTAAATAGGTATAAACACAATACATTATATTAAACCTTCTTCCTAAAATGATAAATAGAAGTGTAGTCAGCTTTTAACGTTGATCTCTAGCTTTAGGAATCTTAGTGTTAATCAATGTCCAGATGACCAGAAGATGGGCATTATTTAGTCTCCGCACCTAAATTTAAACTACATTTTTTTAGTGCAAAACCCAGGTTACAAAATTGCCCACTTGCCATCAAGTTCTAAAATGATGACAAAGCTAATAAAAACAACTTATATACTCTGTAAATTATGGTGGTCTCTTTGTTTTTTGAGTACTCCTTTATCAAATTAAAATTAAAGTATCAACTTACATATTTCAGAATTCTATTTTCACATGATTTTGCACAACAAATCAGAAAAGCAGAATGGGCAAAGGGGTCTTTTGATTCCAAAATATCCAAAAGAAAATTCTTCTAGAAGTATGAACTAGGTGGAAAGTGACAATTGGTGAATTTTATCTGGTAACTAAGGTGAAAACTGTAATAATTATTTCCTAGCATTTTCTAATTAAGTAACTATAAAATTATTGTTTATTATAGCCTGTGCCATTTAATAAATTAACTACAGTATTTCTTTAAAATATTGTTTTCAGATACTCTACATGTTTTTTAAATTAGAAAACAAATTGTTAATTTTAAGTGCTCTTTTCTCTGTTTTTTTTTTTTTAGTAAGAGAAGATTGATCAACAATTTTAGCACATCACTAGACAATGCAATTTTCAACAAGCAAAATGAACAATACTACTTTTATTTTTTATTTAAGCAAGAGGTTTTCCAATGCAGTACTTCATGATGAACTGACATTTGGCAGTGAAGAACCTTTCTAAAGTTCAAGAACTGCATTAAAAGGAGAATTATAAAGGGCATCATTAAAATTTAGGTAGAAAACTGTTACTGAGCATTTAAATTTCAGAGCTACATGACTGGCAGTAAGAAATAATGGGCACAAATTAGTACTATTGACTGTTTCTTAACATCTATTCTGCTGGCCTGAAGAGTGACTGCCTTGGATACTGCCATAAATTTGGTATATTCAAATCTTAACTTGTCTGATTATCATCACTTTCTCACTGTGACCCTTCTAAAGAACTTTTTTCTTGTTGCAAAATTTATAGACCCAAAATATTCACCTTATTAGCCTGTTTGCAGTTCTATTCAGCATTTTCTCCACCTTTCTGCTAATACAACCTTTATTTATATTTTACTCAGTAGAGGCCAAGAAAATAAGAAGGAATGCTCATTCTATAAAATGTGATACTTCTAATTAGTCTGCTGATACTTTTGGAATATGCATAAAGCTGTAGATGTGGTATTAAATCACATTTTTATTACCAAGAAAGTAGTTTTTACTATGTGCATGCAAAGCTGTTAAGGATTTGAAGTACAAGTTTCAAAGGTATTAATAGTTATTTGTTTTTACAGTATAGTTTACATGTATATTTTTTTCTTTGGGAAAAAACAGATAAAATATCTTCCTTTTACCACTTTCATTACTGTGATTTTTAATTTAACTTTAATCTTTGCTAGACTGTTCAAAAATATATATACTCTGCTGGTATTTGGAATATATTCTATTTGGGCAAAGCCTTCCCAGTTGCTTCAAGTAATTTATTGAGCCGGGAAAAATTAAACTCTAAAAACAAAGGGGACATCACTGAGGCCAATACTGTTTAGCTCACTAACAGAGATATAACTTTATAGATTTAAGTAGTATTTGACTGTCACATTTATTCATAAGAACTGACAAATTTACAATAGCTGAAAGATAGGAATTGATTAATGTGTTTGTGGGAATGGAAGGAAACCAATGGAAATGCCCTTCTTAAAAACTTGCAGGTTCTTACTGGGCCAGGTTACCATAATAGGTTTGAGAATAGGTTTGATTTCATTCAGACTTAAAGTAGTCTCAAATTGAAATGAGTCTCACATCCTGCCTCCAGGAGGGCTGCTGATTATTTCTAGGGCTGTTTCAGAGAGTCCACATGATAAATAAAATGCATGTGCATATATGTGTACATACATGTTCATTACATCCACCAAAAAGACAATTAATAATAAGGTAATGGTTTTTCCAAAACAAAGAATATTAATTGTTGTGTCTATAACATTTAGAAAATGTCCATTAGGTACAATTCCAAATAAGTTTAGAGTATCATAAATATTAGTATCATTTAGTTGATGAACTAGGTTAAGAAGAAATAATTTAATAAAATTATTTTAGCATTCTCTCTCGCTCTCTTCCTTCCTAAATTTTTCTCTGATTATTTCAATATTGAAGATTTTCCTTCATCATAAATTGTCATATACCTCATTCATGTTGCAGAGAAGACCAACTTTATTCCACAATAGGGGTCATACAATTAAACAGTCAAGTCTAGTCAGCAATATTACAGTATAGTGAAAATTAAAAAACTTTAATTTCAGAGAATTCAAACCAAAGTAAGAAATGAAGTGTGAAATGATAGCCCTCTTCGTGTATATTTCATGTGGACAATAAATATCACCTTGAAATTTTGAGAGCCTTATCTTTGCTAAAGTCAAGTTCCCAGACATACATTCCAGCGAGCCTAAATCAATCTGAAATGTGTTCCTTAAATTAAGTAGTTGAAATTAGCTATTGTATATAATGTGGCTGTTGAAGTTCTATGCTATTCTCTTATTTTCCTCCCCAGTATTGCCTAGGAAGCTTTTATAAAGATTATCTGGTTTGAGTTCAAATTTAAATTGATAGTCCATTCCACTGATAGATGTTTCCACAGAAAAAAAATTCTGGCCACCAATTCATGTGGTGACAGATTTGACAATTGAATTCAGGACAATAAGCACTTAATACATGGCTGGCAGTAGGTTTATGTGTAGCAAGGATATGGGCTGTGTCTCTGTGATACCTAGAAGTCAAATTTTATTGAGTGAGAGTCTGTTTACTAGCACTACATACTGCAAAATACAAGAGAAACAACCAGCACACATCTGTTGCAATGAATGCCCAAAAAATTCTGAGGCTCCAAACATAACCTAAAATAAAACATCAAAGTTGTTTACCTTAATAAATGGAGGTATACAATGAAATTAAGAGTCTAAAGAAACACAAAAATATTTTCAAAAACTAGCTCTTAAGTTAACTCTGGACTCAAAGCTAATTCCAAAGACAACTAAAAACAAAAGGAATTGAAAAGAGAAAAAATAGAAAAAACAAGGCATTTGGGATTAATGATGGTGACCTGTAAGTGAATAGAAGATAAAGCAGATTATTCATGCCCCCCCCAAAAAAATCAGAGGCAATGATTATCTTTCTATATGACAAATTTAGGTATTGTCTTGAACTGAGGTAATTTATGTGGTAATCTGGAACTACATGAAAGGCAGCAAACAATATTTAATTTAGGAGAAAAGTGGTCAATTTGCATCAATTACTTGGCTCCATTATTCAAAAAACTTTGATTCAACAAATAATATCTTTTTCAACAACTTTAAAAAACACAATTTTGCTATGTGGTTTAGTATACAACTTATTTGGAATCTTAATTACTTCTGAAAAAACCCATTCACATCAGTGGCTAGATGAGTGATTAAATAAGTAAAAGTATGTGTACATGAAAGGTCAGAAATCTTGAGGGCCATCTTAAACTTCTGCTTAAGAATCTGCTTTCTGCCCCCCAAAGATTCATGTCCTTCCCAAATGTAAAAATGTATTCACCCCTCCCTAAGCTCCCCAAGAAATCTCATCACTTTCAAACACTGCCTCAAGTCTAAAATTTCATTCTCTAAATCTAAATCTCATTATTTAAATGATCTAAATTAGGGTTTATTGGGTTCCTAGTTTAAATCCATCCTGAGTTACAATAACTTTTCCTCTATGAACCTAAACTAAAGATAAAGTTTTGTACACGCAAAACATATGATAGAATTGTCACAGGAGAGAAGTTATAGACATTTCATCTCAAAAGGGAGGAAAGTACAAGATAAACAGAAGTAATTGGACCAAGCAATTCTGAAATGCAATCAGGCAAAATCTAGCCAGACTTCCTTTTACTAGATTTCAAGACCTAGGAATAACCCTCTCAGCTCTTGGTGAGTCATCTTTCCGTTGTCAATAAAGGAGGAAAAGTGTTGGCAGCTAAGGAGTTTTACCAATGTGCTTCCCAACAGAATTTTGGGTTTATGGCAGCCTGTTTTCATTTCATATTTGGTCTCTTTCTCTGTCTTTTATAATCCATCATGGAAATTTTTCTGTTGATATAATTTTCTCATCAAACATACAGATCTTCTGTGAACTGCACTGGTTCACTGCAATTAAACAAATGTTTAATGGTTTCACTCCATTAGACAAAATCCACAACTGCAAATGTTTTAGAGATTATCCTTTTTGTTGTTTCTGCTGAGATTGCTGAGGACAGCTCTCTTAAACTTCCTAGAGAGCTCTGGTTTGTTTGAGATTTGTGAGGCACACCCTTAATCTCTTAAAAGTCCTCACCTATGATTTAATTTTTTTATCTTTCTGAGATTTTTAGCAAAAGGTTGTATACCCACAACCTTAGCTTTTATTCTATATCATACTTCAGAGGCAAAATCTTAATTTTATATTTGCCAATATAGATAGTCTAATAATTTTCCAAATCATTCAAGCCCTTGTTTTATTTTTAACCACTTTTTCCTCAACTGTCTCTAGCCACTCATATTTTACTATAAGCAGCAAGAAGAAACCACAGAACCTTAGGTATTTTGCTTGGAACTTCCTTAGCTGTACATCCAAATTTACTACTTAAAGTTCTTCTTTCCACATAGCTGTACAATACAGTTCTGCTAAGCATTCTATATAACAAGGAAGGTCCCTTTCCTTCAGTTTCTAATAACTCTATGTATCATTAATTACTTCCTACTGAGCCCTGTCAGCATTGTTTAAGTCCGGATTTCTACCTGCAATATATTAAAGGCTATTTAGGCTTGCTGTATCATGCTCTTCCCTTCCTTCTGAGCCCTAACCATCAATATCTTTAACGTCCATATTTCTACTAAAAAATCTGTCCAAGAGAATCTAAGCTTCGTCTACCAAACTCCTCAAAATAATCCCATGCTCTCTCCACTACCCAGTTCCAAGAGTGTACTCCCCACATTTTTAGGTATTACAGCAGCACAGCGCTCCTGATACCAAAATCTGTATTCATTGTCTTTTACCGCATCAGAAGTTACTGCAAGCATGGTACACTACAGCAACACAAATTTATTGCCTCACACTTACTGGTGGTCAGGAGTCTAGGTACAGTTTAGCTGGGCCCTCTCTCTGTTCAGTCTTAGTAGGCCAAAATCACAGTTTCAGCTGCGGTTGTGAGTCCCATCTGAGGCTCAGGTGATTCCAAGATAAACTCATTTCTCTGTGACTATATGAATGAGTTTCCCATTTCTTGCTAGCTGTCAACCAGGGGCAATTCCCAGCTACCACAGGCCACCTACATCCCTTGTCAAATGGCCCCCTTCATCATCAAACAGCAAGGCTACAGGGAACCCTT
Organism: Smutsia gigantea; assembly: GCA_032199065.1. Classification (NCBI taxonomy): domain Eukaryota; kingdom Metazoa; phylum Chordata; class Mammalia; order Pholidota; family Manidae; genus Smutsia; species Smutsia gigantea. The sequence goes on along the minus strand of JAVSCE010003524.1, from coordinate 48,661 downwards.
CTCATGCTTCAAATCTGATTTCATCTTTCTCTGACCACTTGACTCAGATTTAAAGTCTCATACCACTAGATCAGGCCCACCCAGATAATATTCCTATCTTAAGGTCAACTGATTTGGATATTAGTTACATCTCTAAAACCTTTTATAGCGTGGCTAGATGTTGTTTGATTGAATCATTGGGAGAAGATGTATATATACCAAGGGCTGGGAACTTGGAAGCCATCTTAGAATTCTGCCTACCACAGACCCTATGAGGATGATACTTGAGTATAATTTTTCAAACTCCATACTTGAGTAAAATTTTTTCTTGTATATCCTTCTCATTGAGACCTAAACATATCTAGTTTCAATTCCTATCTTGGTCATAAGTTAAGTGTGTGACCTTGGGCAATTTGACTAATGTGTGACCATATCCTTTTCTGCAAAATGAAAGTAACATCATAGATTGTTATAATATTTAGATGAATGTTCTGGCTCATAAGAGGTATTCAGTAAATTTTTATTCTTTTCTTATTGTCCCTTGAAAGTCTGGCTTAAAATTACCTCCCAAGATGTCTTCCCTTCAATAAAAAACAACAACTCTCTATTTACTTCCTGAATATATTGCTTATAAATACTGCACAGTGATTTTCAAACTGGATCATGCATCAGAATCATCTTGAGAGCTTGTCACAATGGATTTCTGGGCTTCACCCTCTAGTCTCTGAATTAATAGGTTTGAGATGTAACCTGAGAATCTGTATTTCCAACAAGGTCCCAGGTTATGCTGGTACTGCTGAACCAAGGAATAAATTTAGGGACCCTCCATATTTTGTCACTTAAATTATTTGTCTTTATACATATGGGTATGCATTATTTTCCTTGACCACACTGGCTTATAAAATGTCCTTAACCACACTGGCTTATAAAAGGTCATGGTTGACTCTTACCCATCATCTTAAATCTCACTATGTCTAAAGAAGGACTTCACATAAATTAGATGCCCAAACAGTATTAGCCAAAACTGAATGACTATCACTATATTATTTTAAGTGACTCAAAACAAGGGATACAATTCTAATTTGGCAAAGATTACATTTTGAAAAGAATATGTTTTTGCCAACTGACTAAAAATTTTTTTATTTTATGACTTTCATAAAGTCTACTTAGCAAAACATATTACTGATTTTAAAATCTCCATCCAGAGTAATTTGCATGGCTAAAAATCTCTCATTAAATTAGCAGAAAATGTGAAAAAGTGGGTAAAAGGCAAATAATAATAAAACAAGCCCTACATGATGATACCATCCAGTATCTAAGAAACTTACAAATTCCAGGTATGGCATAAATGCTTTGGCATCTGATATCAAAGGGCAGTGGTGCTCTGCCAAAACATCCCCATAATGATGACTCTAGTGCTATGCTATGCTCTGCAGACAGCCAAGAGGAAGTAAAAATTTTGACACTCAGGCAAGGGTGATTTATTCCATGTTGATTTTATTGGACAGCAGGTGCCTGGTCTGTACTTTAGACATTACACTATTTTTCTCCTGCCTCTGAGAATCTAACCTGAACAAAGCTAAGTAGCCAAAACCTAGGAATAGCACCTGCTAAAGTAATGAAAACAAGAGAACAACAGTCCCAAATTTAGGATAGCTACAAAATGAAAGGAAAAAATCCAGTTAGAATAAAACCAATATAGCCAGATAGGCATGAATGAGATATACAGGATATAGAATAGGCTAAATAGTGACAAATTAAAGAAAATGTTTTAATAAATCATATAGAGGATCTCTTTAAATTACTGAAATCAGAATGAGTTTTTTGGGGGATCATTACAAAGTTCTCTTTACTCAATCTCTGCTTTAATTATCTCTCTTATTTTTCTTTCCTTAAAAATGCATATACATAAAAACATTCTTTTCTTAAAATTTTTCACAAACCGTATTCTCCTTTATTACTTTACCTTGAAAGTCTGGCTCAAAATTACCTCCACAGGATGTCTTCCTTTCAATAAAAGAGAACAATTCTCTCTCTTTTACTTTCTTAATAATACATTTATCAATACATTTCACAAATTAAAATTTCTATGGCAGAAAGGGGTGAGAGTTGTCATGCTTATGCATAATTAAAAAACAAGCATGCACTGCAATACTCGATAAATTGCAATGTTTCTTTAAAGTTATACCTGCAATTCAGTCACTGAACACTACACAAATGATTAGTATTTTGGTATGTATCCTTGTTTTTCTGTTCTGTAAGTGTTAAAAATAAAAAAAGCAGAAAGAAGAATGCTGACAGGTATAATTAAGAAAGCTTAACCAAGGATGGGGGTTTAGAGTTTCAGACTCTTGCAGGATCATTCAAGAACCATTCAATTTGTTTCTTTAAAATTAAACCTAAATGCTGATTGAGTGAGTTGTTATCTTCTTAGCACACCTGTAGTCAAACTCATGTTTTCTTTGCTAGTTTGTACAATTTTCTATAGGAAGCAAGCCTCTAAGAACTTTCTATAATTTGAAAGACAGCCTCAAGATTCAAATTTAGCTTTTTTTCCCATTCCAAATCCCACCCATGTCCATTCTAATGGCTCAAGCTATGACAGGATAGCTTTTATTCTTATCACAGATCATGCTCATTAAAGTCACAGTCCATTTATATACCGCACATGTAGTATTCCTTTCCAATGTCCTGGTTCTCTGGAAGGTATAACCTGTAATGGCCCACAGTCCTTTCCTCTGTGCTTTGACTAGTGAAGACTTTTAATGACTTCAAGTGTTTCTACTCTTTCATCCCAGAGATACTGTAAACAGATGTGATCTCTATTGTTTTAATTTTGTCTTCTATTCTCCTACAAAATCGTTTCTAAGCCTTGTCAATATCCCAAGATTAAACGTTACCATGCTATTAGCCCTCAGAAAGAAAACCCACAACTTACTCTATTCCATCTGAAACCTTCATGTTGCATTGATTGGATTTTTTTCTTTTTTTACTCTTTATTAAACTGATATGTCAATTACTGATAGTATTGGAAGTTTAGCTCTAATAGAGGTGTCAAATTCAGGTCTCCTTCTCTGAAGGCTTTAAAAAAATTTGAGGGTTGTGAATTGGTTTTGGATAAAGTCCAATCTCCCCAAACTATTTTTTAACCACAGAACTTGCTAAGGCTTAAACCTAGGATGAGTCTGATGACTTGTGATTTCCTACTATATCTTTTCTAGCCACATGATGTATGTTAAGCTTTTTTCTCCCAGTCATCCCACACACACCCCTGCTACTAAAGTTATCTACTCTAAAGTTCATAGGCTGCCATCAAATAAATGCTATACAGTTGAATGATGAACAATGCTGGAAATAAAAATCAACAAGATGTCCCAACTACAAGCATTGTTTCAACATGTCTCTAGGCAAGACAATAGCCATTTTGAAAAGACAGAGATGCCTTTTAGAATGACATCAAACAATTCTTATTTTAGTAGGTAACAGACTTTTTTTAACATTTCAATTTAAAGTAAACTTGACTTGTTACTCAATTGATTCCATGTGATTTTGCATACCAGAAATTAGTAAGTGATTTTTAAAACCTTTCAAAAGTCTGAGGCTCAAAAAACAAGATGTCAAACTGTATCTATCTTCACGGTATTTATAATCCTCTGCAAACCTCACTCATCGACTGCAAAATGTGGATTTACCTAAGATTAAATTAATCCTGTTTACACCTATCACATAAAACTATATCTTTCATCCCAAGAGACAACAGAGAACTTCTGAGGCATGAGTAAGCATGCTAATTTTAGCTAAAATGAAGTATAAAGAATTAAGAAATGTTTTGTTATGATAATAGTAAAATATAGAAAGAACTGAAGTACCACTTGCTAATTACCTCCTCTTACTCAGACATGGAATCCCATTGACAAACTTGGATTCAGATGCACAGTGTTAGGCAATTTCATGAGGACACCTTCACCTCATAAACTCTCAATTGTAAGAAAATGTGCTTTAAGTTTATCAGGATGTACATCACCTTACAAGGCAATAATTTCATTTATGCATGGTAAACTACAAAATAATACACCTTAATATAAAGACTGCATACACATGCAAGAATTATCTTTCTCTAATTTAAAAATAATATGTTACTTGAGAAAAAAGTCAGTAAAAGATAGGTGGGTCTTTTACGAGAGTACTAGAAAGATAAAGAAGTTACATTTTAGACAGTATATTACATTCTTAACACAGTACTGATATCATTAAGCTATATCTATTATATAGATTAAAAAGTGTACATTCAAGGCCTGCAGCCCCACCCCTGGCGGCAGGCGCGTCTGCTGCCTTACTCGCCTTTCTCAACTCTTTGAAACCGTCCTCAAATTACTGCCTCCTGGATGACTCATATTTTGGTTCACACTCAGGAATTTTGTTCATCTAGTTCACCTGCATACACCAGCTCTCTAGTAGAGCTAACTAACACGTTGTTTATTGAATGCAAGAATTAAGAATCTAAATGAAGATTTCCACATAGGAAAAGAATTACTGAATGAAAGGTGATGGGAGTATGGATCCTCAAAACAAAAAAAAAGAAACCAGCTGGGTCAAAGACTTCACAGCTTAACCCCAACTTCAGATGCCAGCCACCAGTTCCAGACCTCCTGCACTTCTGACCAACTGGCTATAAATTGGAACTTCCCATGACATCCTCCTAAAGTTCAGTAATTTCCTAGAATGGCACACAAAACTCAGGAAGACACATAGATTCACACAGTATATATATATCCTTTGTATTCTTTGGAAGGATACAGATGAACAGCCAGATGAAGAGGTGCATATGGCAAGGTCCAGAAAGATCATGAACACAGAAGCTTCTATACCTGTGGAGCTGGGTGTGCTCACTAATTCTGAAGCTCTCAGAATCTTCTTGTTCAAGAGTGTTTAGAGAGCTCAGTCTCCAATGCACCTCACCCTTCTTTCAGGAGTGGGGCTGAAAGTTCCCACCCTCTCAGCACTTGGTCTTTCTGTTGACCAGTCCTATACTGAGGCTATCTGGGGGCTTCACTGTAAGTCACCTTATTAACATAAACTCCAGGGTGATGGTGGTGGGACTTATTATAAATAACACAAAATGCTCCTATCAGGGAATTCCAGGGTGTAGGACATTTGAACAGGGAACAAAGACAAAATACTTATTTTTTATTATACCAAAGGCTGTCATAGACTTCTGACACTAGTCACTAAGATTTTTAACTGGTTTTCTAGTCCTAAACCCCCTAAGCAGCATTTAATAGTTCAGTTTCCCATACAGGATTTTCCACTGGGGAGCAAATGTTCAAGGAGCTAACCTAATACTCTGCCTAACTTGGCAGTTCTATTTAAATAAACAAATAAATAGGTCTTATAGCTTTTATATCAGCCTCATGTGACTGTAATTAGTGGGGGAGTTGGTATCAACTCTTTGTGTACTAAAAAATATTGGCAAAACTGGTTATTAACGTAGCAAACACAAATACAGGTTCCTACCTCACACTAGATACAAAAATAAATTTCAGGTAGATTGAAGAGCTAAATGAAAAAATACAGTAAAAATATTATGATTTTAGGATATTATATAACTGCATTAAAAAAGAACTTAACTAACACAAGAGCCATTTTAAAAATATATATTTGACTACATAAAAATTTTAAATATGTTAAATCTATTAGTAGTTAGGGATATGTACGTTAAACAATGAGATACCATTTTTCACTCAAGTAGGCAAAAACAACAAATTTTATTGTTACCATCCATTGCTTGCCAGGATATGGGGAAACTGATAATCCCATATACTGGTGTCATAGTGTTGGAAAAGAACCTGTAAATACTTACTAAAATTATAAATACACACATGCACATTTCAATAGAAAATACCATGTATCTTAAATAAACACACGAATATGTAAAAAAAAAGTGTACATTCATAAAGTTAGATAAATTCAATACATCAAAAGAGGTAGAAAGTGACAGAGCCATGATTTAACACCAGGTTCCTGTTATTCCAATGGATGGGTTTTCTTTTGTTTTATTTTCCTTATTGTATTAGCTATTCCTGGGGAATGAAAATGACTGTAAAGACCATATATTCTATAGTTTAATGTATCTAGTTATTAAATAAGTATAGGTTTTCTTGTCATCAAATTAATTGTGAGTGTGAAATAAATAGCAAATTGAAGAACCATCGTGCCAGTACACATTTATTTAAGTGCAAATTAAGCTAGCTGAGTTTTGTTGTTTGAGGAAAATATCCTGTTCTGTCTCACAGATAAAAGAAAGGAAAATGGCCCTGAGTTGTCATTTGAAAATACAACAAATGACATTAAAAGGATTGTCCTTGTAGTATTCTTAAAAATGCATGGAAGAGTCATTCTGTAAGATTTACTGACAAGCTTTTCTACCCTTGCCATCTCTTCTCCTTATTAGACATTTAAGGCATGCCTGGAAGCTTTGGAAGAAGGGAGAATTTTGTCTGCAGACTCTCTGTCCATCATATGCCATGTTACCATGGTTAAATTCTTACAGTATTTCTAGTTCTACATTTCTCGATATTTGTAAGAATTCTGAGCATCCAGGTAAACTGTCTAGACATAGCTGTTATTCAGGCATAAAGGAAGAGTTGGTATTTGGGGCTATTTGGTAAAATAAAATATTTGGTACAGAAGCTAAGGAGCATACCAAATATACCTTTTCCTCCTTCCTATAATATATACAAATCAATACTAGGGACAAAGAAAGAGTGAAAACCTAATATGATTGGCTTTTGTATGTTTAGTAAATGTTGAAATGGAAGGTTGCATATTATAGGGCAAATCAACTTAGTGCTACTTTATTGATGAGTACTCTACAATTCGGAGTAATCACGTAAAGAGTCTCAAGGGAATGAAAATTTTATTCAAAACTCCAGATAATAGCCAAATCTGGAATTCACCATGGTAAAATTGTGTAACTTTAGTTCAAATCCAAAAGCTATAACAGTTAAAGCAACAAGTAAAATTATTAACTAAAGAAATTTAACATATAGTTTGACTAAGTCTTTAGGCTTTCACATATGTTCAATAGCCTCTGGCCTCCTTACATGTCACTGAAGAATTACAGAGAATACATTTTAAATACTATAATATTCATTATCATTCATAGAAGGGCAGACAAGTAGATTAAAATGGTTTAGGTCATAACTTTTCTTTACCATTTTATTTAGTCTTCTCTGAACCATATGTATCATTTTCAAAGGCATCTTGAAGGAAAAAGTTAGTCTTTATATTAGTAAAATTCTCATTTTAGAAATAAGAAAATTAAGACAACTACAGGTAACTTGTTCAAGGCCTCATAAGTATTAAGGGACTCGTGCAGAATCTAGGACCTCTGATTTCTAGTGCAACAAACATACTACACCACAATATTGCTTTTCACCCAACATTTATTTTGCATTTATTAAAATGAGTTATCCAAAATCATACTTAGTATATAGATTTAGACATACTATATATATCCAGTACATTACCATATATAATGGAATTGTCCTATCAATTGTTTTTGGCCACATCATCCTTATCCTTTTATTCCCGATTATAAAGTTATTCCCCAATTCCCTAGTTTCGAGGTACATATCTTGATAAAGGTTGAGCAACATGAATTGGCCCACATCTCCTGGACACAGGACTGGTATGGGAGCAGAGTGAACTTACCAGAGTCTAGAAATGATATGAAGAGATTGGGAAAGAGATGGTGTCTTTTCTAGGAAAATTACTAAACCAGGAGTGGTTATGATGGTCATCGTCCCACCATATGGAGGGAAACTACCTGCAAAATAAAGGTGAGAATAGACAAACGAAAGGCAATGGATGGAGAGGAGAGATCTGGTAAACTTGAGGTTCTAGTGTTACCCTTGATGTCATGGTTCCTACAGATTTTCCATAGACTTTGAGAGCTTTTAGAGTGTTCCGGACTTTTTGCTAACCAAAAATAAAATAAAACTGTAAAAATGTTTTCTGGATTGTTCCTCATTATTCCTGATGATACATGGAGTATGATTTGGCCTTTGTAGGAAAGAAGCTGAAAGAAAAACTCATTTCATTTCTTGTCTTATTAAAAAACAAAATCCTCCTTGTAGAGAAAATTAATTACTTTAAATAATTTACATATATTTATTTTCACTAAATTTAATGTAATTTTCTGTCCACTTAAAAAAACTATAACATCTCTATACAAATGATTTGAGAAATCTTCTTTTCTTCTCATTTTTTAAGTTTCTTTGATTCCAAACTAAGGCATTACAACATACAAAGCCTGTTGCATGAAGCCTAACATAAACTTGTATAGCTGCAGAACTCTGAGCCAAATCACTGATCTAATTTACTCCTGAAACTTGCCTGATAGATATGATAAGTAGACATACATATTATGATATACAGATATAATATGTATTATGATAGGTAAATAATGATAAATACAATATACATACATGATAGATATTTCTCCATAATGTATATATATTTGTATTAGTGTTCTCAAGAGAAACAGAACCAATAGATTATTTATATATATATACAGTAAAGAATACTATAATATTTAAAATATTTTAAAATACTTAAAGTATCACATTATAAGGAACTGACTCACACAACTATGGAAGCTGAGAAGTCCCACCATCAGCCATCTGCAAGCTGGAGACCCAGGAAAGCAGGTGGTATAATTCAAGCTAATAGTATAATTCAGTCTGAGTCCAAAGGCCTGAGAACTACAGGAGCTGACTAAATCTCAATCCAAAAAGGCAGGAGAACATCCATGTCACAGCTCAACCAGTGAGGCAGAAAGAAACAAATTCTCCCTTTCTCTTCACCTGTTAGTCTATTCAGTTCCTCAAAGGATTATATGATCTCTACCCACATTGAGGAGGGCAACTGACTTCACTGATTCAAATGTTAATCTCAGCCAGAAACACAAACACACCAGAAATAATTTTTAGCCAAATATCTGGGCACCCTATGATTCAGTCAAGTTGACACATAAAATTAACCATCACAATATTATTCACGGTAAGGGACATACCTGTATCTATAGGGACATACAGGATATATGAAAAAATATATTTATATCTTTGGGGATATACAGTTTAATATAGAGATATATAGATATATACCCTACAGTAAATAATATAAGGCCAACAAGAATAAACTTGGATGTGAATAAAGGTCTACATTCATATTTAAGACAATTGCAACTAAATTAAGTTTACTTTGGGGTCTATCTGACAAATTAAGTAACCACTTACATGAAAAAAGACATGAAGTTCAAAACACACAGGAGTCTGGCAGCAATAAGAACAGAATAAGTTAATTTTAACTTATAGCAGTAGAAATACATGAGTAAGAGTTAGTAGTATTTTCTTGCCCACATCTGGCATTCTTCAATTCTACATATATCAAAGGAGTAGAACATGAAGGAAGAATATAGAGAGGGCTGGCCGGTCAAAAGTATTTGCCATTTAAAAGTACTTTATTGATCAAAATGAAATTTTAAAATATACATATATTTTTTTTTTACTATTTCCAACATGGGTTTTGTTTTATTTGCTTAATAAAAATATTTTAAGTTGCTTTGAATCAGTAAATAAAATCAGAATCATAATTTCTGATTCACTTTAATGAATGTTAATTCATTCACTTAAATGTTTACTGAGCTCTACCATATGCAAGGCACTGTGTTGGATGTAGGGGATAAAATGGTGATGAAAAAAGATTTGGTTTTGGTTCTCCAATACATATACGTATATTATGCCACTTGTAGTCCTACAAGCCTCCTGTGCTCAGGTCATTTTTTTTCCTTGTTCACACTGTATTTCATATTGATAGTTTCTACTCCCAAGTCTTCAAATTCACTAATATTTTTTTCTGCCATATCTAATATGCCATTAATCTCATCCAGTATTTTTTATTCATGTATTTTCAGTGCATGTCTCTATATAAAATGTCCAACTTTCTTTTGTCTTTTTGAACATATGGGATAGAGTTATAATGACCACTTTAGTTCTTACTGGCTATTTCTAACATCTGTGTCAGTTTTGGTTTTTTTTTAATGTTCATAATCATATATCCTGGTTCTTTTTTGCATGTTTCACAATTTTTCATTAGATGACAGACATTGTGAATTTCATCTCATTAGATTTTGGCTAAGATACACACACACACAATCTATTAACTGCTATCTTTATACCTCTCTCTATCTCTCTATACATATATAGATATACACACATACACATACAAGGGTTTGTTCTAGGACACACTTAAATTACTTGGAAATTCCTTAGGTGAGACCAAAGCAGTGTTTAGTCTCTGGCTAATTACTGTCGAAAGGCAAGACCTTCTGAGTATTCTAATCAATGCCCTACAAACTGTTATGTTCACAGTCAGACTTAGAAACAGGTACTCTTCTGGCCCTAAGTGAGCTCTATTTTTTTCCAGTGATCTTTTCACTAGCTTAGCACAGTTTTATCACATGCATTTGTTGCTGCATCCACTAAATACTCACGGGGGAACCACTGCAGATTCTAGAGTTGTCTCTGTTCCTTTCTCCTCTTGGATACTCTGGTCTGAGGACTTTTAGCTGCCTTGTTCTCCCCAGAATGTCTTCTCGGTCTCCTCAAATAAAGCAGCCTGCTGTACCCTATGGACATTTCTCCCCATTGCACTATAGCTTGAAAATAAGGCATTGTGACCTGGGCAATCACAAATTCACCTTACTAGCTTTCCATTTCTCAAATACCATTGTACATGATTGTCTGATGTCCAAAGTCTTGAGAAACATTATTTTCATGTATTTGGTCTAGATGTTAACTTGTTTCAGTAAGGACCTGAACAATATTATTAACCAACTTAACAGTTACAAAACAATATACCCAACACAGTTATCTATTGCTGCATAACAAATGACACCCATAACTTGCAGGCTTAAAACAACATGTATTTATTATCTCACAGTTTCTGTGTATCAAAAACCTGGGCCCAGCTTGGCTGGGCCCTCTGTTTGCAGGTTTCTTACAAAGCTACAGTCAAGATGTCAACCTTGGCTTTGGTATCACCTGAAGGCTCAACTGTTGAATGATCTGCTTCCAAATCCATGAGCAGTTGTTTTCAGTTCCTAACTTAGTTCTTGCTCACTGTTGGCCAGAGTCTTACCAAGTGACAGCTTGCTTCATCAAAGCATGCAAAACAATAAGGCAATAAAGAGAGCATGCCAAAAAGACAGAAGTATCAGTTGTTTGTAACATAACCTAATAGAAGGGACATTATATCCCCTGTGTTATACTCTATTTATTAGAAGCAAATCACTAGATCCAGTTCACACTCTAGGAAATAACATAGCAGTCTCACTCTAAGAGATAGCCATGTGGTAAAGCATCTTCTCCAGGCAAACCCCAGATTACAAACCTGACTCTGTTCTCTTAAAGTCCTATAAATTGACCTCCCAGTCCAGGACAACTGCTCTTGCATTATCATCCTTACTATTTGTAGTTTTATAAATTCTGTGTTAAAGGTTGACAAGGTTCAATCCCTTAACATAGAAAAAGAAAGTAAATGATCTTTAGAATACTGAATTTGAGCAATTATAAGCCTGTGCATTATCACTGCTATATGATCAGTGTAAAAATACCTAATTTCCCAATCAAATCTGAGCAACGTTTTTTGTTCTATGATACTCTGCCTTAGGCAATGAGTGTTACTGATTCAAAATGTGAAGATGCTCGGAGGATGTAATGTTATGCCATGTTTAACATAAAGACTATACTTGATAACACTGTATTTTGAAATCTGCTATGAGAGAATTTAAACACTGTCACACACACACAAAAAAAGTAAATATGTTGACAAACCCACAACCAACATTATACTTAACAGCGAGAAGCTGAAAACTTTTCCTTTAAGATCGGGAACAAGACAAGGATGCTCACTCTCCCCACTTTTATTCAACATAGTACTGGAGGTCCTAGCCACAGCAATCAGACAACACAAAGAAATAAAAGGCACCCAGATTGGCAGGGAAGAAGTTAAACTGTCCCTGTTTGCAGATGACATGATATTGTACATAAAAAACCCTAAAGAATCTACTCCAAAATTACTAGATCTAATATCTGAATTCAGCAAGCTGCGGGATACAAAATTAATATGCAGAAATCTGTGGCATTCCTATACACTAACAATGACCAAGCAGAGAGAGAAATCAGGAAAACAATTCCATTCAAAGTTGCATCAAAAAGAATAAAATACCTAGGAATAAACCTAACCAAGGAAGTGAAAGACCTATACTCTGAAAACTACAAGACACTCATGAGAGAAATAAAATATCAATAAATGGAAACACATCCAGTGCTCATGGATAGGAAGAATTAATATAGTCAAAATGGCCATCCTGCCTAAAGCAATCTACAGATTCAATGCAATTCCTATCAAAATACCAACAGCATTTTTCAAGGAACTAGAAAAAATCATTCTAAAATTCATATGGAACCACAAAAGACCCTGAATAGCCAAAGCAATCCTGAGAAGGAAGAATAAAGCTGGGGGGATTATGCTCCCCAACTTCAAGCTTTACTACAAAGCTACAGTAATCAAGACAATTTGGTACTGGCAAGAGAACAGACCCATAGACCAATGGAAAAGAACAGAGAGCCCTGATATAAACCCAACCATATATGGTCAATTAATATATGATAAAGGAGCCATGAACAAACAATGGGGAAATGACAGCCTCTTCAACAGCTGGTGTTGGCAAAAATGGACAGTTAATTGCAAGAGAATGAAACTGGATTATTGTTTAACCCCATACACAAAAGTAAACTCGAAATGGATCAAGTACCTGAATGTAAGTCATGCAACCATAAAACTCTTAGAAGACAACATAGGCAAAAATCTCCTGAATATAAGCATGAGCAACTTCTTCCTGAATGCATCTCCTCGAGCAAGGGAAACAAAAGCAAAAATGAACTCATGGGACTACATCAAACTAAAAAGTTTCTGTATGGCAAAGACCATCAACAGAACAAAAAGGCATCCTACAGTATGGGAGAATATATTTGTAAATCACATATCTGACAAGGGGTTAACATCCAAAATATATAAAGAACTTACACATCTCTACACCCAAAAAGCAAATAACCTGATTAAAAAATGGGCAGAGGATATGAAGAGACAGTTCTCCAAAGAAGAAATTCAGATGGCCAACAGACACGTGAAAAGATGCTCCACATCACTAATCATCAGGGAAATGCAAATTCAAACCACAATGAGATATCACCTCACACCAGTAAGGATGGCCACCATCTAAAAGACTAAGAACAACAAATGCTGGTGAGGATGTGGAGAAAGGGTCCTACACTGCTGGTGGGAATGTAAGCTAGTTCAACCATTGTGGAAAGCAATATGGAGGTTCCTCAGAAAAATAAAAATACAAATACCATTTGACCCGGGAATCCCACTCCTTGGAATTTACCCAAAGAATACAACTTCTCAGATTCAAAAAGACATATGCACCCCTATATGGAAGCAACCTATGTGTCCATCAGTAGATGAATGGATAAAGAAGAGGTGGTACATATACACAATGGAATACTATTCAATCATAAGAAGGAAACAAATCCTGCCATTTGCAACAACACGGATGAAGCTGGAGGATATTATGCTCAGTGAAATAAGCCAGGTGGAGAAAGACAAGTGCCAAATGATTTCCCTCATTTGAGGAGTATAACAATGAAGCAAAACTGAAGGAACAAAATAGTAGCATACTCAGAGACTCCAAAAAGGAACTAGTGGTTACCAAAGGGGAGGGGTGTGGGAGGGTGGGTGGGAGAAGGGGATTGTGGGTATTATGTTTAGTACACATGGTGTGGGGAATCACGGGGAAAACAGTGTAGCACAGAGAAGGCAAACAGTGAATCTGTGTCATCTTACTACACTGATGGACAGTGACTGAATTGGGATATGAGTGGGGACTTGATAATATGGGTAAATGTAGTAACCACATTGTTTTTTCATGTGAAACCTTCATAAGAGGGTATATCATTAATACCTTAATAAAAAAAAAGAAAAAAAAGTAAATATATGAGGTGATAGATGTATGATTCAGGTGAATCTTTTCCCAGTGCATACCTATATCAAAGCATTATGCTGTACACTTTAAATATCCTATAATTTTATTTGTCAGTTATACCTCAATAAAGCAAAACAATAAAACAAAATGTGAAGATGAGCAGGAAAAATGAAGGACAGGAAAAAGGAACAACCAGGAATTAACAAGAATTTAAAAAATGTATTAATAAGCATTTTAAAATACCATCTACATACAAATGTTATCCACTTTATCTGAACAGTAGATAAATTTAGCTTGTTAATGTTGACTTTACTCTTATCTACTTATTATGACCAATACAAGAATGGAATGCAAGCAAAAGCCAAAGACAGACTAGCATCTCCCATATCTTCTCTCTATACAGTATCTCTTGCCTTTTTTCCCCTTAAGCAGAAACATTAGTCATTTCACAAAGACAGAAACTTCAACAAATATTTTTGATTTTTAAAAAATATCTTTAGATTTCAGATTTTAAATCTAACCCTAATTATGATTTGGTGGGTTTTTTTTTTTTTGCCTCTTTTTATGTACCTATCTATATTTATGATACCATGATTCAAAGGTCATTCAAAAAAATCAATGCATGATCTTTTCTTTCAAATACACTTTTACTCAGTGGTTTCCCTTTGAATGGCATCACATGCCACTAGGTTCCACAACTCAGAAGCTTGTATGGCATCCCTGCAGTCTTACTCTGCCTCCTCCTCCCAAAATTAAATCAGTTAGCAGATTCTAATGTTTCCACCTCTAAATCCATTTTCCTTTTTCCATCTCTTCCTTCATTACCACATTAGACTGACTTATGATTACAAATCTCTTAGAATACGGTAAGAGCTTCCCAAGGGTCTGCAACCATTTTGCTCCTCTGTAAACCATTAGCCATGTTATCAGTAATTTTACCAAAATTGAAAACTGACTATAACTCTATCCTGATTGAATCTAGCAACCTGCCTTCCCTGCCTCAAATTCATGCCATTTTTTCCCCTGCTCTCCATGCCTTGCTCTTTCTGCATCCTCAGAATCCATTATGCACCCTGAAGAACTCTCCCCCTTCCTAGGTTCATATCCTACTGCCTAACATGCTTCAGTTCTCAGTTTAATTGAACACTTTCTCAGAATAGTCTTTCCTAACATCCAGACTAGGCACCCCAATCTCAATAACTTTAGCCTTTTTTTTGGTAATACTCAACATATTTATAAACTCTATTGCTTTTTTCCTAAATCAGTGCTTCTCAACTTTGCACATTAAAATTGCCAATTATATCAAATTCTCTGGGATGGAACCCAGATATTAGTATTTTTTTAAAGCTCACCAGGTGATTACAACTGCTCACAATATTGAGAACCACTATTTTAAATATATGCTCTCAAGAACAGCTACATTTTGAAATTGCCATGAGGAGGTTTTAAAAACATTTGCACCTCACACAAATTAGTTACATCAGAATCTCTGGGTATAAAGCCCAGACACTGGTATTTTATAAATGTTCTCATATGATTCTAATGTGAGACCAAGGGTTCAAAACCACTTCACTAGTCAGATTACATCATTCCTGTTTTATAACAGTCACAGGATAACTATCTGTTTAAAAATAAGTTAATGAGTAAGTCAATAATTAATTGACTTTGGGTACTTTTATTATGCAATCAATACTTCTTTTTGGTATAGTCAATAGTTCTTATAGAAAACAATACAACCTTTACTTCAATTTCAGAGGTCACGGTAAGCTTCATAGGATTGGCAAGATTTTGATACTGAATCTGGATTCATTCTACAAAATTTCAGAACAAAACTGAGCAGAAGCATCTACATGAAACAAACTGAGGGAAGCATATTGCTAGATCTGAATACTGATATATATTAATAGATGACTTCAGTACTATGTGAAACTTCTTTATCAGCTTTTGTATACATTTCTGTCTACATGCCCCCAATAAACACACATAAAAACAGTATGTACCATTTATTGAATACCCACATGCCAGACACAGGTATAGGTGTTTTCCAGAAATTATCCAATTTAATGTTCACACACACTCAAAAAACCTATAAGGTAAAATTGGTATTGAGATTTTAGAGATGAGAGAACTGAAGCTTCATAGTCTTTATGGTATTTAATCAAGGTCACTCACCTAAATGATGTCCAAGATGGGATCATCCAGGTTAATCCAACTGAAGCCCTGCTACTTCTATTTGAGTCCCTGCTCTCCTGTGATATTATTCTCATAGTATGTTTGTCTCTTTTAAAAAGTGTCTTTATAAGTGTCCTCATATTCATCAAGTTTCTCTAAGTGATAGATGAACTTGGTGCAATATCCATAGCAATTTTACCAACTGCTAATATGGAAAAAATTTAGCCTATTAAAATATATACTGCCATTTCTTATAGCTCATCATTCCTGTTAACACAGCAACACCACTTCCTTGAATAACTTCATGCTCTTTATTTTACAAAATACCATTTCAATTAAAAACAGTGGCTAGTTGCCAGACTCAAACAGCAGTAACTACTTGTCTTGCTAATTGAATACACAGACCAAAAATGATTTGAAGAGGGGAATATAACTTCCTCTGATCTTTATAAGAATAATTTAGCCCCCAAAAGTGAAATTCAGTAGCTATTATAGTAAAAAGCAAATGCCTTTAAGTTACCCAAACTATATGTTGCATTATTTAATAATCAAATCAAATACATATTTTTCATTCCATGCCTGTTTTTCCTATTTAGTGTAAAAGTTCTAGAGACATACAGAATCATTGTGATAAAATTTTGTATAACTTTCAAGTTATGTACTTTCAGTACATCAGGCTAGTATTTTATCTTGTGTATCTTTCTTCAAAGAGACATATCTAGAATATATTTAATACTAGTCATTCAAAGTCTTGAGACATCTTCCTCCAACATTACTGGAAAAACACTGAACATTTTTAGTAATAAATGCTTTTTCAATATCCCTAATAGGCAACAGGATTTCTTTCATCACATATTTTTAACAGCTGCCATATTACAATTACCTAGGCAGCAGATAATATATTAGCTACAATTTCAGTTAATATTTTGGGATTGAGGCATTATTTACAAATCCTCCCAGGACAAAGTATTCCAATCTGTCAGTCAGTCATTAATTCAAGAAATATTTCATAGTGGACATTTGTGACTTTCTCCACAGCATCAAATCTAACTTCCCAATAGTTCTCAGTTTCCATGCTGGGGAGCCATGTGGTTCCAAGAAACCTTACTATAGTGGTAAAGCATGGTGAGACTAAGTTAATTAGGTAGCCTAGCCTGTATACATACATATACCATGAAACCCATGCCTAACTGGTGAGAATCTCAGAGCATGTAATGAGAATTCTGAAGCAAAAGTATTCTTTTGCTATGGAGCTTGTAATATATGGATAAGATACTAGAACTCCAGCAGCCATTTTGCTTCCATGCAAGAAGCTAGTCGTAGAACCAACATATGAAGGAAGACAAGGTGAAGAGACAGACAAAATTGCAGAGAAGTAGAATGAGACCCTGGCACTATGAAATAATAGATCTAACAGCACCTAAACCTGAACCACCTCTGGAATTATGACAGCTCCGTTGCCTCACAGTCTGTACAGTCACACAGGGTTCCATCCTCAAAAGGGATGCTCACACTTGGTTTAATGTTCTGCTGTTGCCTTCTTGAAATTCTTAATAATTTAATTTTAGGACTTGTGTTTCCAAGTTATGTCCTATGGAACAATAGAGCATGTCTATGAGTCAGCAGCAGCTAGCACACATGAGATTGTCCTTGCAACACACACCTTCCTGGGGCAGTCCAGGACTCCTGGAGCTCCAGGGGAAAAAGAAGGCAGGACCTGGGTACATTTCTGCAGCAGCAGCCAGAGAGCAGCAGCTGGGGCAGCAGTGGAGGGGGGAGTTAGGGTTGGAAGAGTTCCAGTAGGGGCACTGAACGGGGGCTGGTTTGCCTGTCACTGCAGCCATCCCACTGGCATCTGTACAAACCTTAACTCTGAGGATGGTCGGAACTGTTGACAGTAAAGGTAAATAAAAAATATATACTTGGACATTGCAATAAAACATACTAAGGAAATGTTAAAATGCTTCAGAGTTTATGAGCTCTGGTTTTGAAAACTGCTGCAATGGGCAACATCACAAATACCCACAAGCTTAGAGAAATACAAATGAAAAATAATTATGTCACAGTACCATTGACAGTAGATAAACTTCCACCGGGTGAGTAAAAGCCCAAAGCTTTTTCCATCTTGTGGTATACCATTTCTCCGAGTCTCCTTCTGAATCGTCTACATGAAAGAACAAGGAATTAGAAAGACTATAAAGGATTCCATGAGAACTTGTAGAAGCCATATCTGGCAGTGCTGTGCATAATTTCTGCCCAGATTCATCCATCAGAACTTGGTCATATGGCCCTACCAAAGACAAGGGTTTGAGAAATGTAGGATAATGGCATTGCAAGGAAGAAAAAGGGAATTCCAGATATGGGTGAGCACTGCCACTTTCGACCCCATGATGCTTATGCAAAATTAAGGTTCACCCCTTTGGGTGAAGGTGTGGATCCTTATCATCCCCACCGTCTGGTGACTGCACCATATCTAACCTTCCTACATATCCATGAACCTAGAAAAAAATGGATTTGTATTTTCTATTCCTATTTCTTTATACCCTTTTCTCTATTCAGCTCACTATTCTGTCTCTACTATTTTATTTTAATGAGTATGTTCCATCAGAGTCACAAATGACCTTTCTTTTTTAAATTTCTCTCATCTGCCTACCCACCACTCCCGTGGCAACCACCAGTTTGTTCTCCGTATTTAATAGTGGGTTTTTTTGTTGGTTTGTTTAACACCCCTTTTCTCCCACCTCGCACTCCAAATCCTCTGGACGCCACTGGCCAACGTCTGTGCAGACGCAAGCTCTTCTCATTTCCAGTCTCGGAGCTCCCCTGACTGGGCGCTAGGAAGTCTGCTTAGCCCAAGCCCGCCGCCCTCCAAAAGCCCTTCCCAGCAGCCCGGACCCACAGCCCTGTCTCCTCAGGCCGTCCCGTCCGCACGTTTCCCCACACTGAGGCCTCCGACTCACTCTGGCCCCTCGATTTTGTCCTCCAAATACCCACAGAGTGCACCCTCCCTCCTCCTGTCCCCCAGAGGAGCCCAGCACCCCGTCCCCTCACCGCGGTAAGAGGCGCCGAGCCCTCCCTCCCTGGGCCTCCGGAGCCGCCGGATGGCTGACGTAGCCGGCATCGGGTCACGCTGGGGTCGGAGATGTTCTCCCCACAAGGCCAAGCGGCTGCTGTTACACATGATGTCAATTACAATAGTCAGTATGCTCCTTTCAGCTTTTAGTTGAAATAATAGGACATTTTGGCTGACTCTCTGTCTTGCCAATGGGTTTCAGCCCCGGGCAAGTTCACTCTTGATTCAGTGAAGCTGAAAAATGACCGTGGAACGTTCTTTGGGTGAAACGGTGTGTACCCAACTTTATTCCCACATGGCAGGTCGAGCTCTAGAATCCTGGCCACGCCGAGCGAGTCTGCAGGCAGCAAACCGTCTGCCTCTGGGCCTCTCCGTCCCCGCAGCCGTCCGTCTCTGTCTGCTCCAGCCTCTGCTCTCGTGCAGCCGTGCAGCAGCCCAGAGCCCTGGGCGGAGCTCCTTATACAGGGCTATTAACAACATACTGCCCACACGTGTGTAGTGAGCGAGCTGACCAGGGTCAGGTGAGAATCCCGGCTGCAGGCACTCTCATTTTCTCTACACTCTCCCAGTCAGATTCAGTATGTCTTCTTTTATGGTACATTGCATCTTTTAACATCACCATTATGGAACTCAGCACATTATATTTTTAGTATTATATATATATATGTCTTACATAGACTCATAAAGGTCAGGGACCATTTGTTTTCAATTATGTAATTTTGATCCCTATTGCAGTGTCAGGAACATATCAATGTCTCAATAAATATTGGTTGACAAATAGGTGAATGATTATCCATGTTGTCTATAAAGTACACACAGGGCATCCTGCTAAAGATGTGTAATAGGTTGCTGGCTATATAAAAAAGGAATAAATCTAGAAGATTGACTTATGGCTTCAAATTTACTAATATTATCCTCTAATCTCCCACTAATCCCTTCTAGTAATTTCTTTCTCAGACACTGCAGTTTTTGTTAATAGCAGTTCCATTTGAATCTTATTGTCTCTATTTCTAAACTCAACATGATCAATCTCTCTTCTGTCTTTTTACAATATATGGAATACAGTTAACATAAATATTTTAGCATCCCTGTTTCTTAATTCTAACATCTGTATCAGTTCTGAGTTGATTCTGATTTAATGGCTTCTCTCCTCTTTATAGGTCATATTTTTCTGCTTCATTGCATGGCTTTATTATTATTATTATATGTCATATATTTTGATTTTACTTAGTTGAGTAGTACATATTTTTATATTCCCTTAATTGTGAGCTTTGTTCTGGGACACGATTAACTCATTTGTAAATGGTTAAATCCTTTCAGGTATTCCTATAAAGACTTGTTATGTGAGATCAAAGCAGCATTTATTTTAGAATTCCCTACTACTGAGACAAGATGTTTCTGAGTACTCAATGTCCCACATATTCTGAGGTTGTTCATTCCAGCTAGAGAACAGATACTCTTCCCATCCCTATGTGAGCTCTAGCTACTGTTTTGGTAATCCTTCAGGGTTATTCTTTTCCCTGCCTCAAGTAATTGTTTAAAAAATATCTGTCAATCACTACTCGGCTGAAGACTTGAGGAGGATCCTCCTCAAATCTCGGTTATTTCTATGCACTTGTCTTCTCTGGCACTCTGACATGTAAACTCGAGTTGTGGTGTCCTCACATACTCAGATATATTTCCTCAACTCAGTCGGTTTGCTGGACTCTTCCTGGGTTCACCTTTACTGAATTATCACCTGGAAACTCCTTGAAGGCAGTGAAATTGAGTAATCCGTGCCCATTTCATCTGCTTTCTGTCTTTCTGGTTCACTGTCTTTCATTGTCTGATGTCCAATTTTTAGTGAAGCATTGTTTCATAGATTTTATCCATTTTTTTTGTTGCTTAGGCAGGAGGGTAAATTGCATCCCAGTTACTCCATCTTAATTAGAGGTAAAGCCCAACACTCTTGTGTTTAGATAATTTCACCTAGGAATTGAAGGAAGGGAAGAGAGATAAAAATGATGTCCTGAATTCTCCCATATTGAAACAGAACAAATGATAAAAAGCCTATGAAAGGGACAAAGCAACTTTGATGATGAAAGGAAAAAGAAGGGAAAAAGATAAACAAAGCAAGGGTAAATATCAAAGACTTAAAGCTAGATTCAAGAAGACAGGGGTAATCAGTGATGCTAACTACCTCAGATAAGTTAATCTGGACAAGAAAAAAAAAGAGCCCTATCTTTGGAGTTCCCAGTTACAGTATGTTCAGAAATGAAGTAGAAGTGAATGTTTGCCTATAACTGGGATTCAAGCACCTGGGACAGCCAATATAGGATATTCTTGCGAAAACTTCAACTATGAACTAGAGACAGAGAGGATGGTAAGAGTATAATGGTGTGAGAAATTAAGATTTTATTTTCCCTATTGATAAGGTGGGGGAAATTAGCAATTGTTTATATGTGAGAGGAAAAGGGCCAAAACATAAAATATTGCTGAAGATAAAAAAAAGAAGAGATGATTAATAGAGCACATTTCCCAAAGAAAGACCAGACTTCTTCAAACACAAGTCTGAGTAGAGAGAAAAGGAGTTGATACAGACATATATAACTTTGTAGTTTCAAGAGGAAGGAGAAATAAATATATGGAAAATTGGCAAATAGTTTCTAGCTTTTCTGTGAATTAGGAAAGGAGTTTTCTGGCTGAGTACTTACGTGGACTCAAGTACATGAAGAAAGTGACAAAAATGTGAGTGTACATCCAGGGAATGGGTGAAAAAGCTGGGCGTGGCTAAATGATAAATGCCAGGAAACAATGAAGGTCCTGCTCAGCTGAAGACTTGAAACTCTAAATTTGAAGTAAAACTCAGTCATAGAGTTAATTTTCCCCTTTTATTATGCCACTTATAAGGCATAAAAACAGAGAAAGATGGTGTGAGTGAAATCAAAGTTGAAGTTTTGCAAGGTGAATGTGATAGAAAAGAAAACAGGTAAGCTTAAGTTGACAGACCAAACAGTTGAGTGTGTAAAAGGGAGAGAAGGAACACAGTAGGGCTAAGCAGCTTCAGGGAAAAAAGGAAGCTCAGGGCCTGGGAATTGTGACGAGTGTGGAAGAATAAATGAAATGAGAGCAAGCTGGTGAGCGACCCACAGAAACAGGAAGCTGTGTGAGAGCAGAGCCAGGGGCTCGAGGGGTTCATTACTGGAAGAGCCGTCCATGGCGACTAGCTCTCCCTTAGGTGTGGGCTGCTTCTGAAGTGGAATGGAGATGATGCTTTCACCATGAAAATCAAATAGGTAGGGTCCTGGGTTCATCATACAAACAGCCCTTGAGGTTTCTAGTATAACTTGAGAGACCTGAAGGAGTGAGGATGACCTGAGTTAATTACCAAATCCCCCCCAAAATACATGGAAAGTGTTAGCTAAGAGTGGGCGGGATGTGACCAGACAATGCTCTGAGCATTCAAGGAGGACGCCTTCTGGTCAAGATGCAGTCCTGTCCTCATGCCCAGTATGAAGCGCGTGGGGGATGAGAGAATGAGTAGATATCTATAAGAGAAAAGTAATTGAAACTGAGCCTGTTGAATCTTGCCACCTAATTTCACATTATAGGTATATTTCTAATTGCTTCAATTTCAAAATGTATTTTCTGATTTGCGCTCTCAATTCTGGGGAGCAACTTATTTAATTAAATCGCACAGAGAATCCCAATAGGCTATCTACAGGAACAGGAGGAAAAGCATTTAGTCACAGTAATCAAAGAGGGCAGTGGGAATGGCAGTTCGGAAAATCAGGATTTGGGTAACAAACCCAAATCTCCCTTTTTGTGATTGGTCATTCCAAAGGCAGGGTTAGACAGGCTGGGAAGGTGAGTTGCTGTCAAACAGGCACACAGCTCTAAAGAGTTTACTCCAGAGAATCTTTATTCAGAGAATATTGCTTGATTTTGATTAATAAATATAATTTTTTTAAAAAACAGACATTTTCCTAATTGAAATGAAATACCATCATCCCAACACTCCAGGGAGGCACATCCTAAACACTAGGAATAATCAGGTTTGCCTCCTTGGGCACCCGGGAGTAGAGATTCCACTCTCTCTGAGCCCTCTGGGACAGTGCAATCTATAACGGCTTGCAGCTAGAACAATGGCAGAGGGCTCTGTGTGCACAAAGGCCCAGCACTTGGGGTTTAATGTGATTTGAGCTGCTGTCTTGAAATTCTTTATAATTTTATCTTCAACTTTGTGTTTTGCAAGTTAATGTCTTAGGGACTATGAACCTCTGCTCATCCTCAGTTCCATCTCCCTCTGCCTCCAATGGACCAGTTCTCAGGCTCTCCCTCCCTGCCCTGCCCTCTCCTTCCCCTGCCCTGACAGCTGCTGCCCTCTGTCACCATCTGAGGTCTGGTCATGAGTGCCCAGAGGGTGGGGGTCAGGTATGCACCTGGTGGGACTCAGTGGTGGTCATTCCCCGGAGATAGGCAGCACCTTGGAACATTCCTCAGGACACTTGCAGGGGCAAGCCTCTCACCCCACCTTGTCTAGGTAGCTAATGCTCCCCAGGGCAGAGGTCAGAGTGCCCTGAGACATTGTCAGTCCATCTTGATTGGGTTCTGACTCCACTTCCCTGCTCTTTATAAGATTCACTGTGTTGATCTGGCACCTGGCAGGAGGTGAGGACCAGCAGCTGGTGGGCCAGGCAAGTCCACTCAGTCACGAGACAGGGCCCCCAGGTGCTTGTGAATGTCTGCAATGGCTCCCCAGGTATCTCCATCCCCAAAGAGAGTGCAATTGATATGTGTGTGTGTGTGTGTGTGTGTGTGTGTGTGTGTGTATACATATCTTAGGTTGAGAAAGAGCACAGAAGAAAGGAATTTTATATTTTATATTTAATAACTTTACTGGCACTTGTTCCTGGCTCTAGAACAAAGAGCCCTACATATTCATGTTGCACTGAGCCATGCAAAGTATGTAGCTGATCTTGCTCTGAGCTCTTGGTGACAGGTGATAATGTATACAGGTAAAGCCATTCACATGCATTTGGCAGATTCTGCAGAGGATTCATAAGAACACTTCAGAATTCTTCCATAGACAAATACTCCTCTCCTGCCCGTGGACATAGTTCTGTGTCTGTGCTTGTCTGTGACATCTTAAGTGCTGGAGACTGGAAATTATATAAGGTGCAGTATTTATGAATCGAATAACTTTTCTTAACTAACCTGACTTCACAGTTCATTTTAAAATTGTATAGACCTAGTCCCAGGAAAGATCATTCTAACAGGAACATAAAATCCCCCTTCCCTTAATTTGAGTTTCACTCCACCAAGATAGCCCAACAAACATCATTGTAAATGGTGAGTTCACTATCTTCTTGTAATCTACTATTGATAAGCTAATGTTAAATGAACATTATTTCAGATTCTGTGCTCTAAAAAATGACCTCATTCAACCATAAAAATCCATCTATTGTAGGATTTATCACTATTCCTATTTTACACATGAGGAAACTGTCCAAGAGGGGTTATGTAATGTTACCTGCTGTGCAGTGGGAGGCGGGTGGCATGGGGACTTGTATAATGGCTGATATATGGCAACATAACAATACACAGACAGCAGGTTGGACATGCCTACATGATAATCCAAAGTCTCCATACAGAAAATTCTTGATTTGGGAATCATGCTTGAATTTTAAATTTCCATATGATTTTTAATTCACAAATGTGATTTTAAAAATAAAATCTACTGAAATATGTGTAACTGCTGAACCACTGTGTTTTATACTTGAAACCAATATAATTATGTATATCAATTATACTTCAATAAAAGACTGAAAAAATACATTGTTTTAGTTAAAAAATATCTATCGATCATCTGAAATAATGCTTTAACCAGTTGAAATAAAAACTTATTCCGTCTACACCGGTATTAACTAATACAACTTGTTCTGATGTCTTGGATAAAGCTTTTACCACCCCTCTATATTAACTGTCTGAGAGTTTTTAAGGCAATTCAGATTTTTATGCAAGAAGTAACAGAATATTGCAACATAAATCATGTTATTAAGGGATTCTGATTTACAGTTTACTTGAAATATTGCATTTTAGACATCTTTTCCTCTCATACAGTATTCTGTGTCATATATATTGAGAAAAATTATCAAATGCAAAATATATTTTAGATAGTATCTTTTTAAAATATTCTATTTGATATTCATTTATTAAGTTTAACTCAAATAAGAAATCAGTTTTTCAAAACAGAAGTCACATAACTGGTAATTTTATTCACAGATTATCAAAAAATTACATTAATTTTTTCAATGAATTGAAATTTGCATTATTTTTGGATTGGCAGGATTAAGATTATGTTATCCTCAATAATTTATGCAAATTATAGAAATAACCCTAATGTGTTATCAATAAGTATAGTGAAACAAAGAAAAAATGAACTTCCACAGATATACATAGAAAAATAATTCATATATCTTTGAAAGAGAAATTTGTTTCTAGAATTTTACTACTGTTTCAGACTAGAATGCAGCTTCCCAAATCAAGAAATGAGAAAAACTTAAGTGATAATTGCTGAAGCAGAGAGCCCATTTAGATCAAAGAGATGTTGTTTAACGGACTAAAGATAAAATATGTTTTTAATGTAGCTTTTAGCTTGCTTCAAGATCTATTGCCTTAGGGTGAAAAAATACTCCAGCGGGGGCAATAATGATTCCAGATAGACATTATACTCCACTGATGATGCCCTTTCCTATTTCTGCAAGTGATTTTCTATTACTGATGTATACCAGACCAAATTGTGTACCTTTCTCTATGAATAATGAAAGCAGGCAAAAGCACAAGAAATATAAGGGGACTGCTATAAACAGATACTTCTGTTTCATTACCACTGTTTTATTAACAAATTACTTCCATTAAAGAGATTATGAGATTGCAAAAAGCAATCCAAAATGAAATAGTCCAGGCCTACCTTTCATTCTATAATGAATTGAAGTGATTTGCCTGCAGTTGCTTCAGTTCTTCATTGTTTCTGTGACTGCACTAGTCCATTCTGTATCTTGAATTGTGAATGTGCTCTCTCCAGTAGGGTTTTGTGAATCATCTTTTCTAGGGGAAAAGGTTGTTTCCAATTAAGTCAAGACATACACCTCTCACCCTCTAATGTGGAGAGTGCTGTGTTACATATAATATTTCTCACTCTAGAACAATGTACACAAGAGCCCTACATTTCTTGCTGTAGGTATGCTATCACCTAATACTTTGTAACAAAACTATAAGCAATCATGACTTCAAAACTTACTATTAGAAACATTTTAATATTAAACCACTACTTAACTTTTGAATACTGAAACTTTAATCCTCTAAATATCTGGAGAGATACCCAAACTGT
This sequence comes from Smutsia gigantea, assembly GCA_032199065.1. NCBI lineage: Eukaryota > Metazoa > Chordata > Mammalia > Pholidota > Manidae > Smutsia > Smutsia gigantea. Next base: position 21,955 of record JAVSCE010003524.1, on the reverse strand, counting down.
CTGTCCTGTTTCAAACTTTTTTTAATGAAAGGAAACAATGTGGAAAATAGCTCTTGTGTTTCACACCCTGTTATTTGGGATTATTTGAATGTATACAGTCTTTTCTTTAAGATGGTGAAAAGAGATGTTAGTCATATCTTTGTTTTATTTTTGGTGCTTGAAAAAAAATGTTGGCAATATTGTGCCATTTCAAAAAAAAATTCCAAAATTGATTTTGAAATGGGCCTGATCTATAGAAACCAGAAATCTGATAATCACAATTGCTAAAGAAATCTAGTGCTACAAGATAAAAACTCAGACCACTATCCTCAAGTACAGAGACTCAGTAAACAATGGGGATTAATAGAACTGGTTTCCTATGGAATGGGTGCTAGGTATATAATTGAATAAACATTGATTTTATAAGACTCATTTTGAGATAAACATTCCTCTGTCCTTCATAATTTCCCACATTTTGTATACTATTGTGTATAAACTTGCTTTATGTTATATATTTAATAGATTTCATAAACAAGGTTCTACCATCAATCAACATCTTATAACTGAACTTAAAAATATACTTGAACCCAGCAAAATACAAATTATTGTTTTTTTAATTTAGTTCTAATATGGTTGAGGACTTCTGTGTATTTCCAAAAATGTGTTTTTTTCTTGGATCAAAGCAGCAAATATTCAGAACAATAAATTTGGAAACAGAGAAAATCATGAAACAAAGATAAAATGATGATTAAGGCCCTAACAAAATTAATTACTCATTATTTTATTATTTTTTTTGAAGCATTTTCTTTTCAGGAAATAGAGATTTTATTCTTTATATGGTTGTCTTTCTCCAGAAATATATCATTTCAAAAGGATAATTCTAGGTAACAAAGCAGTATTACAAAATCTAGATCACTCGATATGAGATAAGATGGGACAAAGAAAAAAACATACAGAAATCTCAACAACTACAAGCAAACCAAGTTAAAAGTAAAATTTCATGCCATAATCTTTGAAAAGTCTTAACTATGGAAAGATTTCTGCTACAGCAACATTCATGTTATAACACCTGGAAATCATTTTGGGAAAGAATGTGAGTCAAGAAAATCTCCACAATTCTTACCAGTACTCATCAATTTGAAGACAAATGCATGAACATATTAAGTAGGTGGTCTAGGAAAAGCAGAGACTCAAACCACACAGAGTAAATGTTCTTAGCCATTTTTAAGTGCTGTGTGATTAACTAGCGGGAAGAAATGATTTGAGGCACCCAAGTCTTCTGCCAAGAGATCATGACATTCCCTCTAGTTAAGTACAGGAATTGCAGTTCACACCATTTTACATAAACTAAGAAGTATAAGAAATGCCCAGGACATCCAACAAAGCCTACATATATAGTTCCACCAAAGCTCTTCCTCCAAAGTGGACCAAAGAGTCACGTCTGAAGTCCCAAACTGGAGTTGGACAGAGGGAAGAAGATAGGTTTCAGACATAGTAGTCATGAAGTCAAGAAGAATTAATCCACACAATATAAGAGCAAAGGCTTTGACAGAACAAGATGAAAAGAAATCACATGGCAAGTAAGCTAGCCTACTACAGAAATGGATAAAAGACATGTACTTCACATTTCAAAACTGTCAAGGAGCCCAATCTAAAAGAGACCCTAATGCAAGACAAAGGGGAAAAAAAAGCAACAGCTCTTTGAGATTGCTTCACGATCAAGAAAAACCAGGACTATTATAATTAAGAGAACCAAATAAATCTTATAGAAATAAAAAGTATTCTAGAAACATTCTGTAATAGTCTAGCTACATCTAAAATATGAGTCTGGGAAAGAGTAGATAATCCAACAAATGAAACAAACATTGTAATGAAAGTAGTATATATGAATATTAAAATGGAATACAGCATTTTAAATAATGTGGTGTAGAATAAGAAATAGTGAAACATATTATACCACTGAACTTGAAAAATAAAGAATTTTCAGGATCCTTGCAGAAAGTGTCACCAACAGGGGTTAGAAGTAGATCTATTCATATGGCCTCAGATTTTTCCATAACAAATTTAAGACACATATGAAAAATTATCTACAGATCTGAGGGGAATATATTCAGTTATGAAAGAATACTACAAAACGCCATTTCTTTTTGTTCACATACAATGGCAACACAAAGATATTCCTGAAAATCAATGAACTTGGAGAATCTGTGTGTGTGTGTACCGGTATAATACATATATATATAAATGTCATTTAATCTCCTTTAACTAGTCCTTCTCTGCTGAGAAAGCAGGAAAATTATGTTTGTTCATCAGAAAAACAGAGGTGCCTGGAGTAAAAAGTGCTCAGAGAAATGCTTGGTAACATTACTGTGTCCCCATAAAAATTAGTATAGGTGCTACTGACTTTTCATAAAATAAATTCCCAGAGCCTAGACACTACTTATTCATTATAAAGGTCACAGTTTAAACTTCCACTGAGATGGTATGAAAACTTCCTATGATTCAGATCTAGCCAGGAACCAGAGAACTGAATTAATTGGTTGAGTCTGCTCAAGGTGACAAGCTGCCAGCTGGCAGACAAAACATTTAGAAACCAGGCTGAAAATGCTACATCTAATTTTACTTAGGATGTAAGAAGAAATCCAGAAGACTGGTCTGTTGACTGGTAAAGAAACATGTATTTCCACACTATTCTCAGATCACCTGGGAGGAGGTATTTATGCTCTTTGACGAAGAAGCCAGCTCATCTCCCTGGGTTGTTACCTAATTATTATAAAATATGTTTCATACTATAATGTGAAGTTAGATGCAGAATATGGTCATATTTTTGTCCCAAATGTAAACCCTGTTATTTAAAATCTTTATTTAACCTAATATAAAAAAGCAAGCAAATAGTTAGCACTGTAAATTATAATACAGTACATTTTGTTTTCTAATTCAGTTTCCTAACAGATAATTCAGAATGTTCAGAAGTATGTTTCTTTCAAGAAAATATGCACTTTATTCACTTATGTATCTAATATATTCTGTATGTGAGGGTGTGTGTAAGGGTGTGCAATATATGTTGCACACAAAAAGAGAAGTAAAAAGTGCACAAGGCTTAGTGGTTTCACAAGGACCATCTAAACTCTTCCAGGAAAATCCCTGAATATAAAATCTTGCCCTGCAGACATAGGTAGTCTTTCCACTTAACATTTTATTTTCTTTTTGGCTTTGATTAGCAGTCCATGCAATCACTCATTTATTTTTGGAGTTGTGTGGCCTCTAGTGGTGTATGGAAAAATATACAATGAAAATATTGCAGGACTTAACTATCTCCCAAGATTTAAAAGATGCTGAGTATTAACTTAAAACAATTATACATGCATTACTTTACTTAACAATGTTCTTATTTGACAGTTTTAGATTTGGATCCCACTTGTTACAAAGCTGCTATTTCTAGAAATATATTTATAGGAAAATTATATAGAAATAATTATTATATTTTTCTTCATGTCATTTCTTACATTTTCCCCAGAGGTCAGTACAATTATTTAGACTATAAGATATTTTCCCCAAATTAACAGCAATTATTTTCAGAAGAGTGTAATCAAATTTTTTTTATTTGCTAAGGAGCGTTATAGGCATTTTTCCTTTAACCGTTTTACCATTAATTTTTAATTAATTTAAAGTTTATATTTTCCAGATTTCCTGGGTTTTGCCCCCAAATTGTGAAACATTTACAACCATACCACTAGGTCAGTCAGAGTTAATAAGCTTATGGACAAATATCAAAGGGAATGTCACTATATTTCATTCAATATGAAAAACTGCCATTTCCATCTTGTCCAGAGTCACTATATATAGAAAGACCTTAAATGACAGAGGAATTAAGCCTGTAAACCAATTTACTAATGTGTTCTTCAAGAAATATTAGACTAGCTAGTTCATACCTTCAGGATGTCATACTATTTCAATTTTCTTCTATATTTTAATTGATGGGATCTTCCCTCTTCTGACAAAGAAAATATAATAGAATTGAATAAAAAAAAGACCCCAACAAACAAGAAAAAAAGTCCAACTTGCCACAATAGGCAATTTGGCATTAGTGCCTTTCAGCTAAATGCAGAACAGGGATTATCTCTGGGATTGCCAAGATTTCTTCTGAGATGTTCTTTTTTTTTTCTATTTTAATACCTTACAGATCAAAATCCTAAAGAAAAAAAAAGCACTGAAAGCAAACAGTAATATGCTCCACAGTTAAAATATTTTCAAATGTATTACAAAGTATTTGCCTGCTGCTGGAGTTAGTCACTAAAGATTTTAAAGACGTTTCCCACTTCATCATGTTCACTAGAACAATTCCCTTAAGATTATAATGAAGTAGTTTATAACTAAGGATTAGAAGATAAAGACAATGCTATATTTAGTAAGAAACATAGAGTGATAAGAAAATACAAACTAGGTGTCTACTAATGCCCTTTGCAAGAGAAGATTATTCTGCAGCTTTATCACACTTACACTTTTTAGGATGGCTGAAGAAAATGAAGCATAGGAATATGTGAGCTATGTACTAGCAGTTACTGGAAATGGGTTTTTGATTTAGTTGTCAACTGAGAAGTCAGAAACAAAATAAAACCCTTTCATGGCCATCAGAAAATATGACTTTCTAAATAAGAATAATGAATATTGTCTACATAAATGACCTCCATGTTAGTTCATCTAATATCTTTCAGACAGATAGCACTATTTTAACAGAATTCTGATGTGAATGCCTAACACTGAAATATCACTTGTATACATACATAGAACCATATTATACAGAACTGTGTGAGAAACACCATCCCCGTGATGAAACTGACAAGACAAAAGTGAATACGTTTTAAAAGGGCAAAATTCTTCACAGTTGTTAACCTCCCTTAATGCGGTTATTACCGAGGTTTTCAGTGGTGGGCGAGATCCAGCTGTTTGGTCAGATTAAGTCTCTGGGTCCAAGAGAGAGAGTGGCAAGAAGGGTGTGCTTTGAGGAAGATTTATATTTGGGGTGTATTTTGATGTCAATAAAATGAGTTTCTATTTAATTTTATTCTTCTGTCAATTGATATTTATTGACCATGTTAATGTTTCATCTTTTAAAATATTTTATTATGGATATTTTCAAATACATACATTACTATAATAAATTTCCATAGATGCAATATCCATCTTCATTGGAAAAAAATTTATAATAAAATCTTCTGAGTATCAGACAATTTTTATTTAGGTTTCAAGCCCTGTGGCTCAGTTTTTAACCAGCCACTGCACTCCTGAGAAATCCTGAAACTCACAACTCCATCACAGACCACTAGAAAAGAAAAGAATAGATCATTGGTGTTTAGGGGTTCACTTTGAAGGTGAGATAGGTGGTGGTTCTAACATAATAAATAGTCTAAACCAATATCTCCTTAGAGTCATTTCTGTGTTTAGTAAATTCAGCTAAATTGAATTAAATTTATAAGCAACTTGAAATGCTTACAAAGTCAGTGATAATGTGTCTGAGAATTTAGAGATATTTTCTCTAAAATATTATTTTATATGAAATGGTTTCATCATATCAACACAGGGGCATCATAAAGCAATGGTTTCATCATATCAACACAGGGGCATCATAAAGCAGAGCTCCTGATTTTACCCATAAATATCTCAGGTGTCATATGTTTCCTCCAAAGAAGGTGGAATAATAGAAGGAAGAGCAAAGGTTAGGGCCTTCATTAAAAATGACCAAATCTAGTGCCTTTCTAGTTAGAGAAATTCAAAGATGAAGCTCATTGTTTTTGATAACTATGTATAGACTTAAAGTAAACTTTTTTTTCCTTAGGCCTTTTTCCTTTGACAAAGTTCAGTTTGACTTTCTAAATAAGATTAATGCATATGGTCGACACAGATTATTCTGATGTCAGTCAAGGCACTGCTCTTTCCTCAGTTACTAAAACAATATTAGTACTGGCAGGTATAAAACACACTCTCCAACACAGGCAGACAGTGAGTTCAGTTTGGAATCTGAATCCAAATTAGGTCCCATATTAATTGCAAATGGTAAAAACCTTTGCTTTAGTTTTCTAATTAAGATTAATGATGGTGGTTTGAAGAGCTGATACCAAGACCCTGGCATTAATAGCAATCATTTTTCAACTATGGCAAACATGCTTTTCTTTTGAAGTACTTTCTAGCCCAAAATAAGAGTTGGCAAGAAGATAGTGTTGAGAGCGGCAGAAGATTCGACAGCAGCATTCTTAAGACAAAAGCACAAATATACTGAACATACAAAAATCTGAGGAAAAATAAGTTCCAGGCAGCACAGACTCTGCCAGAACCTGCTCTCCAGAAAAAGAACTCAGCTCTATGAAAAACAAGGGACTCCATGTTCTTGAATGAAATTCTATTGAAAGTTATAAATTACTGCTCAAAATAAATGTTTCCAATTAAAGTGCTTCTGGATGTCTGTTGATTGTGAGTGAGATGATTTACACAGAGTGCACAGCCGGAGCACAGACACACCATCTGGAATTACTAACTGAGAAACCCATAAACTCATCGATGTATTACATGACTTACTGTCAGGCCTCCATGGGGTACGTATCATCAGATTCTAATGCTTTTCATTTAGACCACTTTAGAACTTGCTTAAGACAGAACATGTTTCATTCAAAAAGCCTCCCTTTTTGGATTATGTTGTGAATGCTCTGAAAACAAATTCCTTAGAGGGAGATGAAAGAAAATCTGGGGAAATAGGAACCGGTAAATTTTTTTCCTCCCAGCTGCTTTGTCAGTTTTAGACAACCACAGAAATTATACAGTAGATTTTAGTCCACAACCAGTAATACACACTATGTCTGAAAATACAGACCTCTTTGGAAGGATGACTGCTTGGTACCCTTCGGATTTTGAGGTGGGTGTTTAACTTTTTTTTTACAATTATATGAGCACAAGAGACCTTTTGTGTGCCAATACATACATGTTCTTTAAGCAAACAAAAGTGGAAAATTTTAGGCATTCTTCATTAATAGAAACAGAATTGAATTAGCCTGAGTTCTGTTTATGAATGGCATTATTTATACAGCTGTAAATTGTATTGAAACACGACAATGTGGGGAAAAAAGTTCACATTCATTGAATTATCCAGCTGACTCCTGTTTTTTTTTAATGTGTACTCATAAAATCCAAAGTCTCAACTTTTAAAAATATTGAATGCTTTTAGATGAAGTTTCTAAATTATTTCTCCTCTGTTACAATTGATTTTCAAGTTGGGTCATGACCTGTTGAAATTAATTCTATGCATGAATTTATTTTATTAACAGGTCTTATCCTTTCCTTCCTGTAAGTGTGAAGACCATCTTGTTCTCTAGCTCTAAATGAAGGAAGAATCACATTCTCCAACTACAATCTCTCTGAAATTGACTGCCTATTGAGAACCTATGGGTCATTATCTGAAATCATTCTCCATGACATATCAAGATCCTTCTAGCCACTCTTCTTGATATGGGCAAAACAAGGTGTTATAACATTTTATTATTTCTCTAAAGTAGAAGGCAGAGTTAAATTCTTGACAGATTTTTGAGAAATCAATATTAAAGTGGTATGATCAAAATAAAAATCAATACTAAAATGGTGAGATCAAAATCAAAATCTTCACAATTATTGCCAACTCTAACTTCAGTTTCATTGCTGGGAATGTCATACTAAATGGGCTTGTTCACCCCTAGTCATGACAATTAAGAAATGTGTACAGGTATGCTAATCAACAGGTAAAAGCCACAGAAGAGAGCAGGAAAGCAGATTTGTGTGTGTGTGTGTGTGTGTGTGTGTGACTTCAGGTGGCAGAAGTGACCCTTGCTTACCTATAAACCAAATTCCTTCTTCAATCTCCACCACGGTCATATCTCACATATGCCCAGAAAAAAATATGCTTGAGCTCCTGAATAATGTCGAACTTTCTATGCATAAATTATTGACCTTTTATACAGTTAGTTAATTGGTAGAACTGACCATTAACCTATTCATTTGCTTTTATTATCAGCTTTGTTCACGAGTATAGGTCTTTCTCGATAGGCATTTGCCCTTACCAGATTTGTTCCAAGAGAGCTGGGATTTTCTGTTGTGTTTTATCTCTTTATCCAAAATTTCCAAGTTCTATTGCCTAGAGGACAGTGAAAAGAGGAACTTGATATTAAGGGTAATTACTTTATTCCCCATTTATTTGAATAAATGGTAGGGCAGAGACAATACTTACATATCAATAACTGGTTGAACTGCTGACTGGAAGCACATAGCTAAGATAATGGGGAGTATTCAAAATATAGCAAAAATTTTCTTTCATTGGCAAGTCAAAGCAATAACTTTCTCCATCTTTAAACATAACAAGTTTTAGGGGCATATGTGCTGATCTTCCAAAAATATCTTCCAGTTCTTCTACCAAGTCTAAATCCCCATTTTTTGTAGTATCTGAGGATGAGATGGGTAAGCCATAGAAAATGGGATTCAGAAGAATTATTCAGTGTGATACACAGAATTATAACCCCCAAAGATGCCCACATAATTCCTAGAACTTGTGAACATGTTACTTTACATGGTGAAGGACTTTGTGGATGTGATTTAAAGTTAGGACTTTGAAATTGGGAGCTTATTTTGGGTTATCTGTTGGGTGCAATCCATTCACATAGGTCGCCAAGAGCAGAGAACCTTTCGTGGCAATGATCAGAGAAAACTATTAGACAAAGGAAGAAATAATCAGAGAGATGTGAGGTGTCTGGCTTTAATGATGGAGAAAGAAGGCCACCAGCCAAGGAATGTAGATGGCTTCTAGAAGTTGGAGCCAATAGGAAAAAAATACAGACCTCCCAAAACCCTGATTTTAGCCTGGTAAGACCCATATTGGATTTATAGAACCACAGATGATAAATTGGTATGGTTTTAAGCTAAGAATTTTGTGGGCATTTGTTAAAACAGCAATAGAGAACTTACACCAAAAGAGAAAGTTCCTTTTTTCACTGATATGTCTGTTTTAGTTTTGTCCTTATCTTTTAATTCTAATTTTCTGATGGTTTCCCAGAACTTTAGACATGCCTGTTTTCTCTGATCTCTATTTTTTGTTCTCCAAAGGACTGTTTCTCTGCCTATGTGAGTGTTTTCAACCTTAATACCTGAATATTGTCCTCTAGGCAATATCTGTTTGCAATCTCCACTGCACATATTGTTACAAGTTATAGTTCTATTGCTGTCCCTGAATAAGTGTCCCCAAAAGGAAATAGATGTCACTGTCACATTAGGATAATTTGAAGAGAGTATAATAAAGACTTTATTTACAAAGTTTCAGGAAACCACAAAAGACTGTGGGATAACACTGGACTAATAAAATAGGAATTGTTTTAGCCTAGTATACCCAAAGGGACAAGAGGAAATGGTTATTAGAATACACAAGTGAAAGTCTGTGGAGAAAGGCACTGTTGGAAGGGCAGTGAACCCAAGGTGATCCTGCAAAGAGAAAAGCAGGAGAATAAATACCAGTCCTGTTGGCTAAACCCTACTGGAAACCAGAAAGCCCATTGTTGTGATCCACATGCAGGGACTCCTAGACTCGAGGGCAGAGTGGGAAAGTTTTAAGAACAAACTGGGAGGGACAAATGGAAACTATCTAACAATTCCTCCCTCCCCATAAATTTGAATTATGGTCCAATCTATTCTCATGCTGACCTGAGCTCTTGTCATCCCAATTCCTTGTCCTCAATGTATTTCTATTTTTAATTAATTTTTAATCAATGTAAATTATTCTATTTCCATTGTACCTAGTACCAACATAGAGTATCCAGATATAATGAAAATTAATTACAAATAATATTAGAACAAAAATAACTTATGATACCTATTCAACAGAAAATGCAGTGATTGAAAGATCTTAAATATTATATCCTTTAATTTGGTATTACCATTAATAATGTGGTAGGCTAAAGACTAAAGGTATTCTAGCCTTTGAATCAGGAGTAGCATGTGCATTAGTTTTTCTTATGTTTATACATAAGATTTAAAGATTAGTTGTTTGTTTACTTAGATATAATTTAAGTCTTATAAGAATGCCTGTCAAACAATTTTGAATGGAGATGATTTTCCCATGTACAAATGAAAGAAGAGTAAAAGAGTAGTGAAAAGTAGGAATGACTGCGGGATATGATAAAAGATATTCTTAGCTTGCCATCAGTATGGGAACATTTAGCTTAAAATAATTAGATTCCAGAAAAATCAAGAGAAGATATTTATTAGTGTGTTTAAATTGCTGCCATTCATAGGAACTATGTTTCATTCATCTTTATACCCCTAATATCCAAACTGTCTAGTGCCTAACATGTAGAAGATACCCTATAAAAATGTTTAATTATGCAACTTTTATTTTGCTTGTATAACATATACATATGTAAAAGGTATTTTTTATTGGTCATAGACATTGATTTCTTATGTCTACTAATGCAGATGTGCTTCCACAGTTGACCAAACTCATTCACCACATAGTTATCACAATCTCTGTGACCTAACCAGTGAAATAGACTGTCTTTATATATTAAGTAAAGCTCTATGACCCACTTCTCTGGTCTTCCCACTCCTATCTCTTCCCATTCCAATCACTCTAAGGTCTGCCTTATATCTCCATATACATGGTCCTTTCTGCCGAAAAATATTCTTTGATTAGATTGCACACTACCTCCTGAATTAAGAGATCCCTTTCAGAAACATTCAGGATCCTCTGTTATGTGGCCTTAACTTATCTTTCCAAATCAATTCCCCACTACCTTCTTATACAAAACTACCCTAGTGTATAGGGCGCATTTATGCAAATTAGAAAAAAGACACCAAGTTTGGAAAGATATAACCCCGAGAGCACAAATCTGGCTTAGAACACATGATCAACTGCTTTTGTGAGAAGAAAAACACCCCTTCCCTTGGATTGGCACACACTGCGTAAGTGACTTGTCTAGAAGAGTATGGCAGGACATCACGAAGTGCAGAACCATATATTCGACATACCTGCCCCTAGACACTGAATGCTCCTGTTAAAATGGATAATTTGCTATTCTCCAGGGTACCCCTTATTCCCTCCTTTGTTGTCTTGATTCATGTTCCTTCTCCCTGTTTGTACATTTGGACCTTCTCTGAAATTTTCCTAAATTTCTACCTCATTCAGTTAGGCCCTCAACCTACAACCTATATTTTGTGTGTGCCTATGTGGCAAGTCCTACGACTGGTGTTGGAGATGCACAGAACATGCACATTCCTTATTCATGAGATTTTTTATCAACCCACAACTCAGTATGATTATTCCTACTCGTAACCACCTTACTCCCCAACACACAACACTTTATCTGTATTTCCCTTTGAGAATTTGCATTTGCTGCTGTCTCTAGTAGTGTTTTGATAAACATTATCTTTTCTTTGCCATTAAACTTGATACCATGCACTTACAAATCTTGATGTCGAGATCAGGGCCTAGCTTTGTAACTTGAGGAACAGAATTAAACTTAATTGAGTTATTCATTACCTGCCTTGTAACTATAACTGCCACATTATGACTATAACTCAGCCCATGTATAATATGATGTCAGTAAATCTGAAAGCAATTTCTGTTCCAATGTGCCTTGAGTTACTTAAAGATTACATCCTTTTGTTAGAGTTCCCAACCAGCATTTAGTGGCATCTCTCAGACATGTGGCACTTGCTTGGCAGTAGACAGGATGGTAGAATTATATAGCTCTTTCATTTTTTTTCCTTTCTTCTGATTTTTGGCAGCTCTTTATGTAATGATGAAGACAATTTTTTACACACTCTAACTTTATTCTGCTGCTAAGTTCTCCATTAACACATGACCCAGATAGATATAGCTGAGCTGTCAACATCCTCAATTTCCTCTTTCTATTTATCCTGACATATCCCTTGGTGCAGTATTAATTTTATCCACTTCACCATGGAGGTGATTATTTCAACTCATTTTTATGCTACTTCTGTATATAGATGCACCATTTAATCCCAAATATGAGTGGTATGTAGAAATGAAATTTATACCCACAATGAACATAAAATTGGCCTATTTAATTATATCTCAGTATTTTAACATAGAATATTTTTCACACTCGAAGAAAATATCTAGGAATTCGCAAAGAAAAGCACTGAACTGTCTCAATCCAGTTGTAAAATAACTCTACCCTCCATAATTAGTACAGTAAGGAAAGAAAACACTTAGAAGTGGGTGAAGAGAAAATAAGAAATGAAGACACAGAGAGAATGATTTAATCAGTTCCTCTGAAAAAAAGGAGGAAATAGTGAATTAGTACTAGAGGCAGGTGCAAGATAAAGAAAGGACTTAATGGAAGCCAGAAGAATAGATTTTATGTTGAGGATAAATGTAGGACTCATTGTGCAAGAAAGTAAGTTGGAGTGAAATTCTAAGACAGTTCTGTGTCCTTACCTTATCTGACTCATGAGGGGCATTCCATAAGTTTGACCGCTCCTCCATGTCTAAAAAACACTTACTTCTTTTGGTATTTCTGATACCATATGTTTCTAGTTACTTCCTCTACTTCAATCATTATACCATGTTAGTCTTCTTTGTTGATTATAACATAATGGTGTATAGAACTTCCTGTAAGAATTCAAATTATAAATCAGAAAGACTACCAATTTTGTCATTCTAATAAGATTTTGGGTGATGCTGACTGTGTGGGTCCATGGAACATACTTTACATAACCAGGTCTTATAGACTCTTCATTTGCTAATGTGTTTCAGGGCCTGTTCCTCACTTTTCACCTTTAGATATTCATACGAAGTCCAGTGGCTTTAAATAATATATCTCCAATAAAGTTATCTACTAGGAAATCATGATTTAACAAAAGACCAACTTGACATTTTTGGATGTCCAATTTTGACTTTTAGTTATAACTCTCAAATCTGTTCCTCCCCTGGTCTTTTCCCGTCATAGTAGATGATAATACCATCTATCCATTATTTGGGCCAGATGTCTATGAAACATCTCTTACTTTAAATATTTTTCTGGCACAATCAGCCTATCAGTACTTCCACAGGTCTACTGATATTCACTTCCATACATCTCTAACTCTAATGCCATCTTCTTACCCCAGTAACCATAATGTCACCTTCTACAAGGACCTCCTACCTCTCCACCTCTCTCTCTATATATGGTCCCTATATATTCCATTTTTCCCTAAGATCCAGAGTTATCTTTTATAAAAGCAAATTAGACTATCTAAATTCACTGTTTACAGCCTTCCATAGACCACATTTTCTGTAGCAAGTCTCCTGCCTATATCTCCAGCCAACTTTTATAAAAGTCCACTCTCTATATCTATGTTCAAAGTGACCCCCTTTCTCTTCCACAGACTTGCCATGACACGTTTCCCACATCAGGTCCTTTGCATTTGGCACTGGGAGGCATCACCCCACCCTCCATCATAGGATGTTCTTCCCCTAGCTCTTAACACATCTAATCCCTTTTTTATCCCTCTAGATTCAATTCAAATGCAATGTCCTGAGATAAACTGTCTCAGGCAACTGTATTGAAAAAAAGCCATCTTTTCCTTTTCTTCTTTACCCTAATCACTCCCTAATACAACACCATGTTATTTCCCTCCTAATACTTGCTACAATTTAAAACGACCATATTTATATTATTTATTTATGTGTGTAATGTCTGGTTCCAAATGGCTGCATGTAGCTTCCATGAAAGTCAACATCTTGATGTTAGTGAATCCCCACTGCTTAACAAAAGTTATCAAGAAAATATCCATGATATTTCAGAGTAATCAAAAAGTTATTTGTAGCATTTTAATAGAAGTAAATGTGATCTTCATAATTCAGAGCACTTTTATTCTTCTGTTGTGTAATAACTAGTCCTACTTAATCCTTTGTTTACTAGAAAAAATGGGTAACTGTTAACTGTGAATTCTCCCATTTAACTTGTTCTAAGGCTGATGATAAATTCTCTGTTAATCTAATTTTAGAGATTTTTTTCAAATGGTTCCATCAAATTGTTTATACTATTCACTTGAAGCCCAGGTCCTCCACAGGTAAAAAGGTTAAAGCCCTTTTACTTTCTTTTTAAAAGTGAATTTCCATGAGTGTCCTGTATATTCCACTAGTACATTATGCTCTCTCCTCTGAGACTCTTGGTATGCTTTTGAAATTGCAAGGGAGTACACTTTTCTCTCTGAACTACTCACTACTCTAGTCTTGAGGATTTCCCTAGGCTCTGATCAAGATCCACTTAAGTGCAACATTTAATTACTTCATTCTTTCATTCATCCAATCACTCTTTCCCAAAAATTTTATTGTGCATCTACTATATGCCAGACCCTGTGGCGTGTACCAGAGATAGAAGCAGAGGTAGAAAACTGACAGATGGTTCCTGCCTTCATGGAGTCTATTACATGAGAGAGATATTAGAGATAAAATTATCCAAGTAAGTCTTAAATCATGTGTATTCTGCAGGTGAAGTTAATTTAATCTGAGTTCCTGAGAAAATCAACATATTAAGACAAAAATAATGGTATACATATATTTATATATCTACATGTAGACATAGATATATGTAATACATACATATAGCGGGGAGTGAACAAGTAACCAACTATGAGCAAAAGTGGATAAAGATTAAAGGAGAAAAAAAGGAACAAAGATGAGAGTTCTAATGTTAAATATATATTTAATAATAAATGTGAACTGACAAACAACTCTTTCCTTAGTCCATCTATAAACTCATTACCAGAGAGTATAATCAGACCAACTGAGCAATAATCCCTCATTAGAAATCTATATAATTTTCTTCCTGGTATCTGCTCTCATTTCCTTTTCTTGCAGAATACCCTAGGGGAGAAGAGACATCCTAATTCTCAAATTTCAAATCCTTTTTGGAAGTTAGTACAATAGAAGCTATACATATAAATCATAGGGACTTAATCCCCCTGCCCCTTTTTAAATCACTTTCTTAGTTTAACTACTCCCACTGTGCCTTTTCCATATTCAATTGGTTTAAATGAGCTCCACTTCCCTCCAACTATCTCTACTTCTCTATACATCAGTTTTGTTTCTTGATATTATTTATATGGCCTGTGGAAAAGTGCTATATAGTGACTTGGGATTGGAGAAATTGTTCAACATCTGTGCTTCATTTTCTACTTCCCCATCTGTAAAACTTGATGTCATAATATTTATCCAATACTGCACAGAAGTGATATAAGTATTTATTCATGTTGGTAAGGAACACTGAGATGTAGCACACAGCAGAAGTACAAAACGCTGTTATTATTCTTTGACAGGCTGGTCAAACTCTATAAATAATATGGTCAGGCTTTGAGAAACATATTACGGTCTGTAATGACTTGCAGGTGGGCCACAGTCAAGAGACCTGGAGCACTCATTCAAAAGTGTCCTGTCATTGAGACTGCGTAAATGTCACCATGCACATTTTGTGGTAGTATCCTTTCAATTCTATAACTCTGAAAATGAAGATTTTGCCTTTCCACTGCCAATGTGAATGTACTGTGGTGAGGATACACACTCCATTTTATAGGTAAGATTTGGTTAAATGGATTCAGAGGTTGCAATTTAAATTATTTTCTTGTATGCTATCATTAGAAAAGGACAAGAGCAACCACATAGGTAGGTAACTTTTTTAAAGGGCAAAATAGGTCCACAACTAGTGAAAATAGGGTAGTCAAAATATGCAGGTCTATGGAGAAAATTAAGAATCAGACTAAAAGTCCTAAATAATTTTAAAGTGAAAGAAGATGTCCAATAAATGTAATGGTCCCTAAGGAACCAGCTCACGACCCTCTGTCTAAATTCCTCTTTATCTTTCTACACACTTATGTGATCAAACAGATATAGCTGCTTTTCCTAGCCCCATGTCTCTGTTCATACCCAACCTCCTGTCTAGTCTTATCAAACTAAGAATGGCTAAAGGTGATTGACAAGTATATCAATGAAAATCTTATGCAAGCCCTACACCTTTATAAACATTAGGAATGACTGTGCAAATGTGTAATTTGTATTAATTACTAAATCCTTAGGTTTATCAACTGCACTGAAATTGAAGAATATGCTAAGTCCCGAAATTTGCGTAGTCTGGAGTCTTGTGTACTACACAATTCTCAGTAATTGATGAGGCTACCTGCAAAAATGTTTTGCCCTTGTAAAACTAGACTCTGCAGAGAGAAGACTGGGTTTATAGAAAGTACCAAGAATTTGAAATTGAACCTAGAGTACATGAAAACCAATAGGTAAATTGAGAAGTACAAGGAAAAATAAAAGCAGTCATAGTGATTACCTACATATTTTTACCTTGTCTTAGAATGATACTTTGTCTTAGAGTGTTAGCTTATTAAACAACATTTCAACAAAAGAGAAAAATAGAAAATCAAAGCCATGAAGTTGTAATTGGCATAAATGATTTTTTGACGCTATGTTGAATGATGTGATGTTCTACAGAGTGGTCACAGTAGCTACATTACTGAGAGATTACGTATTACTGGCATCAATGGAAGAGAACACAGCCCTCCTGACTCCCCATTAGCCCCCAGATTTTAATATAGGCAGAAGTCTTTTCTTTAAAAAATATGTCAAGATATAATTTTATAAAGAGACAGCTTCAAGAACCCCTCCAGTGAAATCTCAGGGCACCTTTAATATAAAAATGTACAAATTTTAGTGTCTAAAACAGAAAGATTACTTTTAGTAAGCACAAAATAATAGAAGGAAACATTTTCTACAAAGTTGATAATCATGGTGTATTTCAGGAATCATATGAAGGAGTAAAGTAGGTAAAAATTACAAGAGATGATCAAGGATATCTTAATTCAGGAATATTATGTGTTTGAATTTTCAGAGAAGTAAATAATGAAAGTGGATTAAAGAATCCTCACCATATAAGTAAAATACTCTAAAGCAATATGAGAAAGTGTAAAAAGTTAATATCTACATCTAAATACAATCACATGGGATCTTAGCCAAGTAGGGATATTGTTTTCACAAACGTCTTTTCTCATTTCCGCTTGCTCCGGAAATAAAATTTATACTTTCCTATTCTCTGTTTCTTTTTCTTCTGTTAAAAATTCCTTTCCTGATCATATGTCATCCCAGTGTTTATCCTTTCTTTACGTTCATTCCCATTATGGACACTTCTGAGGAAATTAGCTGAAAATGCATGTGTAGAAGTAAACCAATGGGAATAATTTCTTTCCAGGTAAATCTATTAGGTATTGAGAGACGTAGGTGAAAATGCTGGAATCTCTTTTCTGGGCATCCTGTTTTTTTAGAGATGATTTTAAATGTTGTCCTTACAATAGCAAGAACATCTTCCTATTTTTTCTGCAACAAATGAATGCCCTTTATCCTTCAAAACTTTTTCCATTAACTGGAAAATGAACTCCGTGTAAAGTCTATCCATTGCCACATCTAGCAATTTAAAACAGTACAAATACTAAGCACTCAACAGATATTTGTTGAATGAATTAAACTTTTAGGATAATGTTGCTTCATTGTTTATCTTGAATTTCTTGGACCCTTCGCTATGCTTATCCTCCACTGTCCCTGCCCCCTGACATACTGACAGCCCCCTTGGCTCTGCAAACACATATACATGGAAGAAAGCAGGAATCAATGTACTACTTCAACTAATTCTATAACATGTCAGCAACCCATTTTGCTGACATATTTGTGTTTGGGTTACCTGTCTGAGTTTGGGTCTTGAGTGGTCAATTCCCTCTTTTGTAAGTTTAAAGCATTATGATTATGTGCACATTGTAGATATTTTATTAATTCATACTGAGCTCTGGGAATAAATCAGAAATTGTGCTTGTTCAGTAAACACAAATTTAAATAAATCACAATGTTTTTCCAATAGATGTTCTTATACTTGATGCAAGAAGAGACACTTAAAGAAATAATGACAATTCAGTGTGTCACATTCTATAATAAAAGAATGTCAAAATGTGTATTTAATGAACATTGGTTGTTAAAATGTATAGGTTAAATTATGACCCTCAACATTACTAATGTTTAATAAACATTTATCAAATATTAATAAAACATTTATTTCTAATTTATAGACCAATGTATATAATAAAGCAATTCAAACTTCAAAATGAACCATCCACTTCAAAAAATGTTCTTACATGGCATTTAATTTACATTCTAAGTGAGAAAGTGTAACATTTATAAAATTTCAGCAAAATGTTTCAAAATTATCAAGTTTTTGAGTTTTCATGTGTACAACTTTATTTCACTTATTTCTAGTCCTTAATTCTAGCAGGTAACTTTATTTTGATAACTTTGTTTATAAAAAGAAAGAGTAAGGCAAAATGTAACATTTTACTTAAATTACATAGTAAGTTAATAATAATTGATGATAGCTGCATAATTAAAATTAATTTCTTTGACTAGTTTTGTAAGTTCTAAGAAACAATCATTGTTACACATTTAATAACAGGGAGGCTACAGAGATAAAAGTTTTCCTTCTCTATTTATTGGGACCAATGACTAAATTAAAACTGCAAAGTTATAGGGAAATGACCGTAAGTTATAAGAAATTATGAGAAAGGAAATTTTTAATGACTAATAAGAAAACATTTTGTTATTTCTTTTGTTGTTAAAATGTCCAACTGTGAGGTACTGTCTTGATGACTTAAATACTAGTCATTGGGAAGGTTTCTACAAACTGCTAAACAAAAAGTATCAGTAAGTCTCAGAAAATATACAACACAAAATTATATTTCAAATGTGCCTGGTACCTTTCAAGAGAATAGATTACACACTATGCCTTGGAGCTAAATAAACTAAATAGCAGAGGCCTTCAGTATACTCTCAAATACTTGACATGCAGTTATTACATCATCTGCCTTCAAGGTGGAAGCAGAGAGGCTTAGAATCATGTAATTATAGGAGTAATGTGCCAGCGTGGGTCAGCAAGTCAATGTGAAGTGTCTCCTGCTGTCCAGTAGAACAGAGGTCATTTGATGTTTCCATAATTTTAGGTTAAAAAAAAAGCACCTCTCACAGAATCAGCACTTATCCTTTACAATCCACTGGCAAACAATGGCTAAAATATGTGAGAACATTTATCAAGTAGCACATCTCAGAGTAACTCCTTTTAAGGAAGCTTTCTTCAAGGCATTTATAACAGAGGTTATTATCAAATTACCTGTGACTCAGGGTATTATATCAATATTGAACTTGTGGAATATTCTGATGACTTAGGGGCAGAGGTTATATCCTCCATGTGCTCATTAAACAAAGCTACAGTGACCTCTTGGACGATCCTCTCTACTTGGCTCACAACTGCACCATTTTCCCTCCCCTCTTCTTCAATGACTGTAACAAATGCCACAGTGCTGGAGGAACTAGGGAGCCAAGAATGAAGGCTCTCATAATGGAAAAATAGAAAAACAAAAAGGTCCATTGGCTTACCTATATCAAAATATTTTTCTCCAGTGGTTATGAAAGGACCAAACTAACGCCATGACAGGCCCCAGAAAGCCTCAGAAATCAGAGGGCCTGAGTTTCAGTTTCCCTGAAAGAATAGAAAAATTTTAAGTAGGCTCTGACCCTTGGCCTGAGTCATAAAAACCAGCCTGAACACAATGATACAATAGCTTGCAAACCCGTGCCTAGGTAATCCTCCCCAAAACTGATAGATTGTGAAGATAAAGCCCTGTGAGACCCTACTGTGAAGATAAAGCCCTGTGAGACCCTACTGTGAAGATAAAGCCCTGTGAGACCCTACTGTGAAGATAAAGCCCTGTGAGACCCTAATTGAAATATTTTTGCTATCGAATCATCAGCAGACCTCCCCCTCGCCTCCCCCTGGTTATGGTCCCTTTTCCTTTAAAAACCTCCTGTGATTTCTGCTCGGGGTCAGACTCTGCTCCTGCGTGAGTTATGAGTCTTGACCCCGGCACGCTGGTGGAATCAATAAACCTCTTGCTGTTTGCATCAAGACCGGTGTCTTGTGAGTATTTGGGTCGCCGTCCATCCCGGGGCTGAGCAGGGCCTGTTTTCTGGGTCTTACATTTGGGGGCTCGTCTGGGATCTGCGGCCCCCTATTCTCCAGGGACCCACTTGGAGGTAAGCAAAGGATCATTAAGTTACTGTGTGCACCGGTGCCTGTTTGTTCTGTCAGATATCTGGGTCTCTGAAAAGCGCTTTGTGTTTGGCAGCCGCTTGCCGCTCCCGTAAGAGAACGGAAAGCTGTGGTAAGGCAGACGTGCCAGGGGCCACAAACTGCAACTCTGGGGGACGCCCCTGGGTGTGAAACGGGGGATTTTTCCGCCTGTCTGTTGGAAGGGGAAAGGGTCCGGTTTGAGAGGATTCAACAGAGAGACCGTCCCCCGTCTGAATACCTCTCGGGTCTGTGGAAAACGAGAGGAGGAAAGTGTTTGTTGGCGTCTTTTGTCGTTTTGTGGCTTGCTGTTTTTGTGTATTTAGAAACGACCAAAATGGGACAGACTGTGACAACCCCTTTGTCTCTGACTTTGGACCGCTGGACGGACGTCAAGAATAGGGCCCATGACTTGTCTGTAGAAGTTAGAAAAAGACAATGGCAGACCCTCTGCTCGACTGAATGGCTGGCCTTCAATGTAGGATGGCCTCCTTAGGGTACTTTTAACAGAGAATTAATTTTTGCAGTTAAGAATCTTGTTTTTCAGCCAAGACCCGATTCTCACCCTGACCACCAACCCTACATCATGTAACCAATAAGGAAAACTGCTGTTTTGATTGTTTCCTTTCATCATGTACTTCTTTGTCCATATTGTGTAAAAGTAATTTCTCATAACAAAAGCTGTCTTCCTCTCTTCTCTGAGTATTAAAGTGAACAACTGAGCAGTAGAGGGTTTGGACTTGTATCCCTGCCATCCCTGGGCAGCCCCTGCAGCAGAAGATGGCAGAGGTGTTACAGCTACAGAAGATGGGGGTGGGAGGGAGGAATCCAAGTGATCCTGGCCTCAGAAATTCAGGCCTGCCTGTATTCATTTACAGGGAGATTTTTCTAAATGGAAGAATCTCATTTCAGAGTATGGGGAGAGGTCTGTTGTTAATTTATTGTTAACTTTTTGAAATTGGATTACAAAATGTCTGCTCCTTCAGCTTGGGCTGGACAGTTGATTTAATAAACTAGGCAGCTTCTCGTATACTTTGGCAATAAGCTTTCTTAACAGGCAAAGCTTCTCTTGTAAGAACTGGAAGCATTTGCTTTTTTTCAGTTTGTATCCAGTGTTTTTTAAAGGGGCCAAAGATTGACTTTGCACTGTATTTTTCACTGCAGTTAATGGGCCACTGATTCCCCCCACACCCAAGTTATCAAGCCTCTCTCCTTCCCTCCCTCTCTCTGTTTCTCTCTTTGGAAATGTAGTTGATTGAGAGACTGCACAGTTTCTGCAGGGTGGGGATTCAGCATGGAACAGGTATGTAAGGCCAGCAATACACTTTCAGCAAGGCTCCCTCACTTGCACTCTCCTGTAAGTGAGTAAATTGTTATGTATTACCCCTTCCTCCCATAAGTCTTTTTTAAATGTGGATAGATGGGACCCTACTGAAATTGTGTATCATACTATGGGTAATATCTTTTTCATATACTTATAAAAGTGTGAAGTTGTTTTCTTGTACCATTCCAGTTTTGAGCTGCAATAGTTCATTGTTGTAACTGAAGAAAAGATTTCTTCATAAATAACTTTAAAGATGAACACATACAACTGAATATAGAAAATCTTTCAATAATTGTAATTATAAGGGAGAAACTGATGTTTACTTTGATCTTTAAAATTGTGGCACCTCTTAACCTTTTAGTAACTTTATTTCTGTATTGCTTTGATATTTTATAAGATTAGCTTTGAGAAATAGTCTTGATTTTTATTTTTATTTATTTTATTTATTTTTTTTTAAGTGGCCATTTTATTTTATTATTTTTTT
>JAVSCE010003523.1:0-63582 GCA_032199065.1 Smutsia gigantea | reverse complement strand
CATTCCATAACATTCAGTTCTTCCCAACACATTATTTCCATTCTGTTACATAACATTTCATTCCATTCATCAACATTCGATTCTACTACACTACATTGCACTTCATGCCATAACATTCCATTCGATTATACAACATTCCAACGCATTTCAACATTCTATTTCATTCCCTTCCATAAGATTTCATTTCAAACCACAAAATTCCATTAGATTATTTAACTTCCATTCCTGTCCCCACACTATATTCCTATTCCCAACATTAAATTTCTTTCCACAGCATTTTATTCAATTCCACCCCTTAGAGTTCCATTGGATAAAATTCGACTCCATTCGAACACGTTATTTTATTTATTAAATAACATTCCATTCCATTCTTCAAAATTCATGTCTATTAATCAACATTGGACTTCATACCATAACATTCCATTCCATTACACAACATTCCGTTCCATTTAAAACTTTCTATTTCATTCTGTTGCATAACATTCCATAGCAATCCACAAAATTCCATTCCATTCCTTTACCCTCCATTCCATTCCCCACCTTTGTATTAATTTCCACAACATTCCATTGCATTTAAAGCATTCCATTCCTGTCTGTAACATTTCATTCAATTCCACTACATTCCATTCCATTCCAGAACATTCAGTTCCATGCCAACACATTATTCTCGTTCTGTTACTCAACATTCAATTCCATTCATTATAATTTTCTTCCATTAATCAACATTCCACTTTATACCATAATATTGCATTCATTACACAACATCCATTCCATTTCAAGCACTCTTTTTCATTCTATTTCATAGGATTCCATGCCAATCCATAAAATTCCATTCCTTCCTTAACCTTCCATTCCGTTCAGAAATGTTCTATTCCTTTCCACAACTTTCCATGGCATTCAACAGCATTCCATTCCATTTCAAACACTCTTTTCCATTCTGTTGCATAGTATTCCATTCCATTCTACGAAATTCCATTCTATTCCTTAACCTTCTATTCTGTTCAGAAATGTTCTATTCCTTTCCACAACATTGCATTGTATTCAGTAGCATTCCATTCATTCCTTACCTTTCCATGCAATTCCCCAATATTCAATTCCATTCTATAACATTTGTTTCCATTGAAACAATTATTCCCTTTCTGTAACCTAATATTCCATTCCATTCATTTTAATTTGGTTCTATTAATCTACATTCTACTTCGTACCATAACAGTCCCTTTGATTACACAACATTCCATTCCATTTCAAACATTCTATTTTATTCTATTGCATGAGATTCCATTTCAGTTCAAATAATTCAATTGCATTCCTGAATATTTCATTGATTTCAGCAACATTATATTCCTATCTGCAACATTCCATTGCATTCCAAAGCGTTCCATTCCATTCCATAACATTCGACTTCATTCCAACACGTTATTGCAATTCTGTTGCAAACATTCCATTCCATTCACTAAAATTTTTTCCTCGTAACAAACATTCCACTTCACAGCATAATATTCCATTTGATTACACATTCCTTTCCATTTCATTCTATTTCATTCTGTTGCATAAGTTCCATTCCAATCCAAAAAATTCCATTCCATTCCTTTCCCAACATTCCATTCAGTTCCACAACATTCCATTCCATTCCATACAATTCATTCCCAACCCATTTATCACATTCTGCTACAAAACATTCGAGACCATTCATTCAAATTCGGTTCTATTAATCAAAATTCTCCTTCATTACATAACTTTCCATTCGATTACACAACATTCCTTTACATTCCATAACATTCGATTCCATTCCAACATATTATTGCCGTTCTGTTACATAACATTCCATTTCATTCATTTAAATTCTTTTCTATTAATTAACCTTTCACTTCATAGAACAGAATTCATTCGATTGAACATCATCCCATTCAATTGTAAACATTGTATCTCATTCCATTGCATAAGATTCCCATCCAACCCACAAAATTCCGTTGCATTCTTTAAAATTCCATTCCATTCCCCAAAGTTCTGTTACTTTTCCGAACATGACACTGCATTCCACAGAATTCCATTCTGTTCCATAACATTGGATTCCTTTCAAAAACGTTCTCGATCTGTTACGTAATATTCCATTGATTTCAGTAAAATTCGCTTCTTTTAAGCAACATTCTAATTCATACCACAAAATTCGAATCGTATATACAACATTCTATTCTATTTCCACTACTGTATTTCATTCTATTGCATAAGATTCCGTAACAATCCACGAAATTCCAATCCATTCCTTTAACTTCCATTCCTGTCTCAACACTCTATTCCTACCCTTAACATTCCATTCCATTCCAAAGAAATCCATTCCATTCCACAACCTAGCGTTCCGTTCCAAAACATTCCACTCCATTCGAACACGTTATTTTGATAATTACCTAACATTCCATTCCATTCTTCACAATTCAGGTCCATTAATCAATTTTCCACTTCATACCATAACATTCCAGTCCATTACAAAGATTCCATTCCATTTAAAACATTCTATTTCATTCTGTTGCATAGCATCCATTCCAATACACAGAATTCCCTTCCATTCCTTCCCCCTCCATGCCTTTCCCCAACGTTCCATTACTTTCCACAGCATTCCCTTGAATTTCACAGCATTCCATTCCTTTCAATAACATTCTATTCAATTCCACCACATTCCATTCCATTCCATAACATTCAATTCCATGCCAACACATTATTCTCGTTCTGTTACACAACATTCCATTCCATTCATTAAAATTCTCTTCTATTAATCAACATTCCACACTATCCCATAATATTACATTCAATTACACAACATTCCATTCCATTTCAAACACACTTTTCCATTCTACTGCATAGGATTCCATTCCAATCTAAAAAATTCCATTCTATTCCTTAACCTTCCATTCTGTTCAGAAATGTTCTATTTCTTTCCACAGCATTCCATTGCATTCAATAGCATTCCATTCCATTCCTTACCTTTCCATAAAATTAACCAACATTCAATTCCATTCCATTCCATAACATTTGTTTCCATTGAAACACATTATTCTCTTTCTGTAACCTAACATTCCATTGCATTCATTTTTATTTGGTTCTATTAATCTACATTCCACTTGGTACCATAATAGTCCCTTTGATTATGCAACATTCCATTCCATTTCAAACATTCTACTTATTCTATTGAATGAGATTCCATTCCAATTCAAATTATTCAATTGCATTCCTGAATATTTCATTCCTTTCAGCAACATTTTATTCCTATCTGCAACATTCCATTGCATTCCAAAGCGTTCCATTCCATTCCATAACATTCGATTTCATTCCAACACAATATTGCAATTCTCTTGCAAACATTCCATTCCATTCATTAAAATTTTGTCCTCTTAACGAACATTCCACTTCAAAGCATAACATTCCATTCGATTACACAACATTCCTTTCCATTTCATTCTATTTCATTGTGTTGCATAAGTTCCATTCCATTCCAAAAAATTCCATTCCATTCCTTTCCCAACATTCCATTCAATTCAACAAAATTCCATTCCATTCCATACAATTCATTCCCAACACACTTTTCCCATTCTGCTACAAAACATTCGAGACCATTCATTCAAATTCGGTTCTATTAATCAAAATTCTCCTTCATAGCATAACTTTCCATTCGATTACACAACATTCCTTTCCAATTCCTTCTATTTCATTCTGTTGCATAAGATTCCATTCTAATCCAAAAAATTTCATTCCATACTTAACATCCATTCATTTCTCCAACGTTCTATTCCTTTTAACAACATTCTTTTGCCTTCAACAGCGTTCAATTCCATTCCTTTACCCAACATTCTATTACTTTCCACTACTTTCCATTGCATTTCACATCGTTTCATTCCATTGCATAACATTCCATTCAGTTCCACTAACCTCCATTACATTCCATAACATTCTATCCCATTCCAACAAATTATGGCCGTTCTGTTACCTAACATTAAATTCCATTCATTGAAATTCTTTTCTATTAATCAACATTCCCATTCATACTATAACATTCCATTCGAATACACAACGTTCTATTCAATTTCATTCAGTCTATTTCATTCTATTGCATAAGACTCCTTCCAATCCACAAAATACCATTCCATTCTTTAACATTTCATTCCCTTTCCCAACAATCAATTGCATTCCACAGCGTTTCATAACATTCCAAAGCTCTGCATTGCATTCCATAATATTCCATTCCATTCCATAACATTCCATTCCATTCCAACACATTATTCCCATTCTGTTGAATAACATTCCAATCCATTCATTAAAATTTTGTCATATTAATGAACATTCCACTTCACAGCATAACATTCCATTCAATTATGCACATTCTTTCCAATTCATTCTATTTCATTCTGTTGCATAAGATTCCATTCCAATCCAAAAAATTCCTTTCCATTCCTTAAACTTCCATTCCTTTCAAACATTCCCTTCAATTCCAGAACATTCCATTCCATTCCATTACATACAATTCATTTGCAACACATTATTCCCGTTCTGCTACCAAACATTCGAATCCATTCATTCAAATTCGGTTCTATTAATCAAAATTCCCCTTCATAGCATAACTTTCCTTTTGATTACACAACATTCCTTTCCAATTCATTCTATTTCATTCTGTTGCCTAAGATTCCATTCCAATCCACAAAATTTCATTCCATACTTAACCTCCATTCATTTCTCCAACATTCTATTCATTTTAACAACATTCCTATGCCTTTGACTGCATTCAATTCCATTCCTTTCCCCACCATTCTATTACATTCCACTACTATCCATTGCATTTCATATCTTTCCATTCCATAACATTCCATTCAAATCCACAACATTCCTTAACATTCCATAAGATTCGATTCTATTCCAACACATTATTGGCATTCTGTTACATAACTTTCCATTCCTTCATTTAAATTCTTCTCTATTAATTAACCTTTCACTTCATAGGACAGAATTCATTCGATTACACATCATCCCATTAAATTGCAAACATTGTATCTCATTCCATTGCATAAGGTTCCCATCCAACCCACAAAATTCCGTTGCATTCTTTAAAATTCCATTCCTTTCCCCAAAGTAATGTTCCTTTTCACAACATGACACTGCATTCCACAGCTTTACATTCTGTTCTATAACATTGGATTCCTTTCAAAAACATTCTCGATCTGTTACATAATATTCCATTGCATTCAGTGAAATTCACTTCTATTAAGCAACATTCTAATTCATACCACAAAATTCGAATCGTATATACAACATTCTATTATATTTCCAATGCTGTATTTCATTCTATTGCATAAGATTCCATTACAATCCACCAAATTCCACTTCATTCCTTTAACTTCCATTCCTGTCCCAACACTGTATTCCTACCCTCAACATTCCATTCCATTCCAAAGCATTCCATTCCATTCCACAACATAGTGTTCCATTCCAAAACATTCCACTCCATTCGAACACGTTACTCTGAAAATTACCTAACATTCCATTCCATTCTTCACAATTCGGGTCTATTAATCAACATTCAACTTCATACCATAACATTCCATTCAATTACAAAAGATTCCATTCCATTTAAAACATTCTATTTCATTCTGTTGCATAGCATCAATTCCAATCCATAAAATTCCATTCCATTACTTAACCCTCTATGCCTTTCCTCAACCTTCTGTTACTTTCCACAACATTCCCTTGCATTTCACAGCATTCCATTCCTTTCCATAACATTCTATTCAATTCCACTACATCCGTTCCATTCCATAACATTCAATACCATGCCAACACATTATTCTCGTTATGTTACTCAGCATTCCATTCCATTCATTAAAATTCTCTTCTATTAATCAACATTCCACTCTATCCCATAATATTGCATTCAATTACACAACATTCCATTCCATTTCAAACACTCTTTCCATTCTGTTGCATAGTATTCCATTCCATTCTACGAAATTCCATTCTATTCCTTAACCTTCTATTCTGTTCAGAAATGTTCTATTCCTTTCCACAACATTGCATTGTATTCAGTAGCATTCCATTCCATTCCTTACCTTTCCATGCAATTCCCCAATATTCAATTCCATTCTATAACATTTGTTTCCATTGAAACAATTATTCCCTTTCTGTAACCTAATATTCCATTCCATTCATTTTAATTTGGTTCTATTAATCTACATTCTACTTCGTACCATAACAGTCCCTTTGATTACACAACATTCCATTCCATTTCAAACATTCTATTTATTCTATTGCATGAGATTCCATTAATGTTCAAATAATTCAATTGCATTCCTGAATATTTCATTGATTTCAGCAACATTATATTCCTATCTGCAACATTCCATTGCATTCCAAAGCGTTCCATTCCATTCCATAACATTCGACTTCATTCCAACACGTTATTGCAATTCTGTTGCAAACATTCCATTCCATTCACTAAAATTTTTTCCTCACAACAAACATTCCACTTCACAGCATAATATTCCATTTGATTACACAACATTCCTTTCCATTTCATTCTATTTCATTCTGTTTCATAAGTTCCATTCCAATCCAAAAAATTCCATTCCATTCCTTACCCAACATTCCATTCAGTTCCACAAGATTCCATTCCATTCCATACAATTCATTCCCAACACATTTATCACATTCTGCTACAAAATATTCGAGACCATTCATTCAAATTCGGTTCTATTAATCAAAATTCTCCTTCATTACATAACTTTCCATTCGATTACACAACATTCCTTTACATTCCATAACATTCGATTCCATTCCAACACATTATTGCCATTCTGTTACATAACATTCCATTTCATTCATTTAAATTCTTTTCTATTAATTAACCTTTCACTTCATAGAACAGAATTCATTCGATTAAACATCATCCCATTCAATTGTAAACATTGTATCTCATTCCATTGCATAAGATTCCCATCCAACCCACAAAATTCCATTGCATTCTTTAAAATTCCATTCCATTCCCCAAAGTTCTGTTACTTTTCCGAACATGACACTGCATTCCACAGAATTCCATTCTGTTCCATAACATTGGATTCCTTTCAAAAACGTTCTCGATCTGTTACGTAATATTCCATTGATTTCAGTAAAATTCGCTTCTTTTAAGCAACATTCTAATTCATACCACAAAATTCGAATCGTATATACAACATTCTATTCTATTTCCACTACTGTATTTCATTCTATTGCATAAGATTCCGTAACAATCCACGAAATTCCAATCCATTCCTTTAACTTCCATTCCTGTCCCAACACTCTATTCCTACCCTTAACATTCCATTCCATTCCAAAGAAATCCATTCCATTCCACAACCTAGCGTTCCGTTCCAAAACATTCCACTCCATTCGAACACGTTATTCTGATAATTACCTAACATTCCATTCCATTCTTCACAATTCGGCTCTATTAATAAACATTCCACTTCATACCATAACATTCCATTCAATTACAAAAGATTCCATTCCATTTAAAACATTCTATTTCATTCTGTTGCATAGCATCCATTCAAACCACAAAATTTCATTCCATTCCTTTCCCTTACATGCCTTTCCCAACGTTCTATTACTTTCCACAACATTCCCTTGCATTTCACAACATTCCATTCCTTTCCATAACATTCTATTCAATTCCACTACATTCCATTCCATTCCATAACATTCAATTCCAAGCCAACACATTATTCTCGTTCTGTTACTCAACATTCCATTCCACTCATTAAAATTCTCTTCTATTAATCAGCATTCCACTCTATTCCATAATATTACATTCAATTACAAAACATTCCTTTCCATTTCAATCACTCTTTTCCACTCTATTGCATAGGATTCCATTCCAATCTCAAAATTCCATTCTATTCCTTAAAATTCCTTTCTGTTCAGAAATGTTCTATTCCTTTCCACAACAATCCATTGCTTTACAACAGCATTCCACTCCATTCCTTAACTTTCCATGCAATTCCCCAACATTCAATTCAATTCCATAACATTTGTTTCCTTTGAAACACATTATTCCCTTTCTGTAACCACATATTCCATTCCATTCATTTTAATTTGGTTCTATTAATCTACATTCCACTTCGTACCATAACAGTCCTTTTGGTTACACAACATTCCATTCCATTTCAAACATTCAATTTTATTCTATTGCATGATATTCCATTCCAATTCAAATAATTCAATTGCATTCCTGAATATTTCATTCCTTTCAGCAACATTCTATTCCTATCTGCAACATTCCATTGCATTCCAAAGCGTTCCATTCCATTCCATAACATTCGATTTCATTTCAACACATTATTGCAATTCTGTTGCAAACATTCCATTCCATTCATTAAAATTTTGTCCTCTTAACGAACATTCCACTTCACAGCATAACATTCCATTCGATTACGCAACATTCTTTTCCCTTTCATTCTATTTCATTCGTTGCATAAGTTCCATTCCAATCCAAAAAGTTCCATTCCATTCCTTTCACAACATTCCATTCAATTCCACAACATTCCATTCCATTCCATACAATTCATTCCCAACACATTATTCCCATTCTGCTAAAAAACATTCGAGACCATTCATTCCAATACGGTTCTGTTAATCAATATTCCCCTTCATAGCATAACTTTCCATTCGATTACTCAACATTCCTTTCCAATTCATTCTATTTCATTCTGTTGCATAAGATTCCATTCTAATCCACAAAATTTCATTCCATACTTAAACTCCATTCAATTCTCCAATGTTCTATTCATTTTAACAGCATTCCTTTGCCTTCGACAGCATTCAATTCCATTCCTTTCCCCAACATTCTATTACTTTCCTCTACTTTCCATTGCATTTCACATCATTCCATTCCATTGCATAACATTCCATTCAATTCCACAACACTCCATTACATTCCATAACATTCGATCCCATTCCAACAAATTTTTGCCGTTCTGTTACCTAACATTAAATTCCATTCTTTGAAATACTTTTCTATTAATCAACATTCCACTTCATAGCACAGCATTCATTCGATTACACAACATCCCATTCAATCACAAACATTGTATCTCATTACATTACATAATATTCCAATCAAACACAAAATTCCATTTCATTCCTAAAAATTCCATTCGTTTCCCCAACGTTCTATTCCATTCCACAACATGACACTGCATTATACAGCACTGCATTCCATTCCATAACATTTGAGGCCTTTCTAAAACATTATTTTGATCTGTTACATAATATTCCATTGCATTCATTAAAATTCACTTCTTTGAAGTAACATTCTACTTCATACCACAAAATTCCAACCGAATTTACTACATTCTATTGTATTTCAATTACTGTGTTTCATTCTACTGCATAAGATTCCATTACAATACAGGAAATTCCATTCCACCTTAGTCTCCCATTGCTTTCCCCAACATTCTACTTTTTCCACCTCATTCCACTGCATTCCACAATATTTCATTCCATTCTGCAACATTCCATTCCATTCCACAACATTCTATTCCATTCCAAAACATTCCAATCCTTTCCATTCCTTTCGATTCCATTCCAACAAATTTTTCCCATTCTTTTACAAAGCATTCCATTCCATTCTTCAAAATTCTGTTCTATTAATCAAGATTGCACTTCATACTATAATATTCCATTCGATTATACAACATTGCACTCCATTTCAAACATTCTATTTCATTCCATTCCATAAGATTCCATTCCAACACACAAAATTCCATTCCATTCCTTTAACTTCCATTCCTTTCTCAACAGTCTATTTCTTTCCACACATTCCATTACATTCCACAGCATTCCACCCCATTCCCCAGCATAGAATTCTATTCCATAACATTTGACTCCATTCAAGCACCTTATTCGTATTATTACATAACATTCCATTCCATTCTTCAAAATTCGGTTCCATTAAACAACATTCCACTTCATACAATAGCTTTCAATTCCATTACACAATATCCCATTCCTCTTAAAACATTCCATTTCATTGTATTGCCTAACGTTCCATTCTAGTCCACACGATTAGAATTCATTCCTTAATGTTTCATTTATTGCCTCAACATTCTATTGTTTTCCACAACATTCCATTGCATTACACCGAATTCCATTCCATTCCAGAACATTCAATTCCATTCCTTAACCTTCAGTGTATTCCAACACATTATTCCCATTCTGTTACACAACATTCCATCCCTCTCATTAAAATTCGGTTCTACTACACTATATTCCATTTCATACCATAACATTCCATTCTTTTATACAACATTCCAGTCCATTTCAAACATTCTATTTCATCCTATTCCATAAGAATCCATTCCAATCCACAAAATTCCATTCCATTCCCAAACATTCCACTCCTTTCCCCTATATTTTATTCCTTTCCACAGCATTCCATTGCAATCCACAGCATTCTACTCCATTCCATAATATTCCGTTCAATTCCACCACATACCGTTCCATTCCATAAAATTCCATTCAGTTGCAACACATAATTCCTATTCAGTTACAAAACAATCAATATCATTCATTAATATTCTTTTCTATTAATCAATATTCACCTTCATACCATAACATTCCATTCGAATACACAACGTTCTATTCAATTTCATTCAGTCTATTTCATTCTATTGCATAAGACTTATTCCAATCCACAAAATACCATTCCATTCTTTAACATTTCATTCCTTTCCCCAACAATCCATGGCATTCCACAGCGTTTCATTCCATTACAAAGCTCTCCATTGCATTCCAAAATATTCCATTCCATTCCAAAACATTCCGTTCCATTCCAACACATTATTCCAATTCTGCGGCATACATTCCAATCCATTCATTAAAATTTTGTCCTATTAATGAACATTCCACTTCATAGCATAACATTCCATTCGATTGTGCAATATTCTTTCCAATTCATTCTATTTCATTCTGTTGCATAAGATTCCATTCCAATCCAACAAATTCCATTCCATTCCTTAAACATCCATTCCTTTCAAACATTCCATTCAATTCCACAATATTCCATTCCATTCCATTACATACAATTCATTCCCAATACATTATTCCCATTCTGCTACAAAACATTCGATTCCATTCATTAAAATTCGGTTCTATTAATCAAAATTCCCCTTCATAGCATAACTTTCCATTCGATTACACAACATTCCTTTCCAATTCATTCTATTTCATTCTGTTGCATAAGATCCATTCTAATCGACAAAATTTCATTATATACTTAACCCCCATTCATGTCTCCAACGTTCTGTTCCTTTTAACAACATTCCCTTGCCTTCGACAGCTTTCATTTCCATTCCTTTCCCCAACATTCTATTACTTTCCAATACTTTCCATTGAATATCAAATCTTACCATTCGACAACATTCCATTACATTCCATACCATTCGATTCCATTCCAACACATTATTGTCGTTCTGTTACATAACATTCCATTCTATTCATTAAAATTCTTCAATATTAATTAACCTTCCAATTCATAGCATAGAATTCATTCGATTACACAACATCCCATTCAATTTCATACATTGTATCTCATTCCATTGCATAAGATTCCCATCCAAACACCAAAATTCCATTGCATTCTTTAAAATTCCATTACTTTCCCCAAAGTTCTATTCTTTTTCACAACATGACACTGCATTCCACAGCATTCCATTCTGTTCAATAACACTGGAATCCTTTCAAAAATATTCTAGATCTGTTACATAATATTCCATTCCATTCATTAAAATTCACTTCTATGAAGCAACCTTCTACTTCATACCACAAAATTCTAATCGTACATACAACATTCTATTGTATTTCCAATACTGTATTCCATTCTATTGCATAAGATTCCATTACAATCCACCAAATTCGAATCCATTCCTTTAACTTCCATTTCTGACCCAACACTCAATTCCTACCATCAACATTCCATTCCATTCCAAAGCATTCCATTCCATTCCACAACATGGCGTTCCATTCCAAACATTCCACTCCATTCGAACACGTTATTCTGATAATTACCTAACATTCCATTCCATTCTTCACAATTCGGCTCTATTATTAAACATTCCACTTCATACCATAAAATTCTATTCCATTACAAAAGATTCTATTCCATTTAAAACATTCTATTTCATTCTGTTGCACAGCATCCACTCCAATACACAAAATTCCAATCCATTCCCTCCCCCTCCATGCCTTTCCCCAAAGTTCTATTACTTTCCACAACATTCCCTTGCATTTCACAGCATTCCATTCCTTTCCATAACATTCTATTCAATTCCACTACATTCCATTCCATTACATAACATTCAATTCCATGCCAACACATTATTCTCGTTCTGTTACTCAACATTCCATTCCATTCATTAAAATGCTCTTCCATCAACATTCACTCTATCCCCAGAATATTACATTCAGTGCACAACATTCCATTCCATTTCAAAATCTTTGCATTCTGTTGCGGATCCCATTCCAATCTACAAATTTCATTCTATTATAACCTTCCATTCTGTTCAGAAATGTTCTATTCCTTTCCACAACATTCCATTGCATTCAATAGCATTCCATTCCATTCCTTACCTTTCCATGCAATACACCAACATTCAGTTCCATTCCATAACATTTGCTTCCATTGAAACACATTATTCCCTTTCTGTAACCTAATATTCCATTCCATTCATTTTAATTTGGTTCTATTAATCTACATTCCACTTGGTACCATAACAGTCCCTTTGATTACAGAACATTCCATTCCATTTCAAACCTTCTATTTTATTCTATTGCATCAGATTCCATTCCAATTCAAATAATTCAGTTGCATTCCTGAATATTTCATTCCTTTCAGCAACATTCTTTTCCTATCTGCAACATTCCATTGCATTCCAAAGCGTTCCATTCCATTCCATAACATTCGATTTCATTCCAACACATTATTGCAATACTTTTGCAAACAATCCATTCCATTCATTAAAATTTTGTCCACTTAATGAAGATTCCGCTTCACAGCATAACATTCCATTCCATTCTGCAACATTCCATTCAATTCCACAACATTCTATTCCATTCCAAAACATTCCATTCCTTTCCATTCCATTCGATTCCATTCCTACAAATTTTTCCCATTCTTTTACAAAGCATTCCATTCCTTTCTTCAAAATTCTGTTCTGTTAATCAAGATTGCACTTCATACCATAATATTCCATTCTATTATACAACATTGCAGTCCATTTCAAACATTCTACTTCATTCCATTCCATAACATTCCATTCCAACACACAAAATTCCATTCCACCCCTTTAACTTCCATTCCTTTCCCTACAGTCTATTTCTTTCCACAACATTCCAATACATTCCACAGCGTTTCATTCCATTCCAAATCTCTCCATTGCATTCCCAAATATTCCTTTCCATTCCATAACATTCCATTCAATTCCAACACATTATTCCCACCCTGATGCATAACATTTCAATCCATTCATTAAAATTTTGTCCTATTAATGAACATTCCACTTCATAGCATAACATTCCATTCGATTATGCAACATTCTTTCCATTCATTCTTTGTCATTCTGTTGCATAAGATTCCATTCCAATCCAAAGAATTCCATTCCATTCCTTAAACTTCCATTCCTTTCCCAACATTCCATTCAATTCCACAACATTCCATTCCATTCCATTCCATACAATTCATTCCCAACACATTATTCCCGTTCTGCTACAAAACATTCGATTCCATTCATTCAAATTCGGTTCTATTAATCAAAATTCCTCTTCTAGCTGAACTTTCCATTCAATTACACAACATTCCTTTCCAATTCATTCTATTTCATTCTGTTGCATAAGATTCCATTCTAATCCACAAAATTTCATTTCATACTTAACCTCCATTCATTTCTCCAACGTTCTATTCCTTTTAACAACATTCCTTTGCCTTCAACAGCATTCAATTCCATTCCTTTCCCCAACATTCTATTACTTTCCACTACTTTCCATTGCATTTCAAATCTTTCCATTCCATAACATTCCATTCAATTCCACAACATTCCTTTACATTCCATAACATTCGATTCCATTCCAACACATTTTTGCCACTCTGTTACGTAACATTCCATTCCATTCATTAAAATTCTTCTCTATTAATTAACCTTCCACTTCATAGCATAGAATTCATTCGATTACACATCATCGCATTCAATTGCAAACATTGTATCTCATTCCATTGCATAAGATTCCCATCCTACCCACAAAATTCCACTGCATTCTTTAAAATTCCATTCCTTTCCCCAAAGTTCTATTCCTTTTCACAACATGACACTGCATTCCACAGCATTCCATTCTGTTCCATGACATTGGATTCCTTTCAAAAACATTCTCGACCTGTTACATAATATTCCATTGCATTCATTAACATTCACTTCTATGAAGCAACATTCTATTTCATCCCACAAAATTCGAATCGTATATACAACATTCTACTGTATTTCCAATACTGTATTTCATTCTATTGCATAAGATTCCATTACAATCCACCAAATTCCAATCCATTCCTTTAACTTCCATTCCTGTCCCCACACTCTATTCCTACCCTCAACATTTCATTCCATTCCAAAGCATTCCATTCCATTCCACAACATAGCGTTCCATTCCAAAACATTCCACTCCATTCGAACACGTTTTTCTGATAATTACCTTACATTCGATTCATCCTTCACAATTCGGGTCTATTAATCAACATTCCACTTCATACCATAACATTCCTTTCCATTACAAAAGATTCCATTCCATTTAAAACATTCTATTTCATTCTGTTGCATAGCATCCATTCCAATCCACAAAATTCCATTCCATTCTTTCCCCATCCATGACTTTCCCCAACGTTCTATTACATTCCACAACATTCCCTTGCATTTCACAGAATTCCATTCCTTTCCATAACATTCTATTCAATTCCACTACATTGCATTCCATTCCATAACATTCAATTCCATGCCAACACATTATTCTCGTTCTGCTACTCAACATTCCATTCCATTCATTAAAATACTCTTCCACTAATCAACATTCCACTCTATCCCAGAATATTACATTCAATTACACAACATTCCATTCCATTTCAAACACTCTTTTCCATTCTATTGCATAGGATCCCATTCCAATCTACAAAATTTCATTCTATTCCTTAACCTTCCATTCTGTTCAGAAATGTTCTATTCCTTTCCACAACATTCGATTGCATTCAATATCATTCCATTCCATTCCTTACCTTTCCATGCAATACACCAACATTCAGTTCCATTCCATAACATTTGCTCCCATTGAAACACATTATTCCCTTTCTGTAACATAATATTCCATTCCATTCATTTTAATTTGTTTCTATTAATCTACATTCCACTTCGTACCATAACAGTCCCTTTGATTACACAACATTCCATTCCATTTCAAACCTTCTATTTTATTCTATTGCATCAGATTCCATTCCAATTCAAATAATTCAATTGCATTCCTGAATATTTCATTCCTTTCAGCAACATTCTTTTCCTATCTGCAACATTCCATTGCATTCCAAAGCGTTCCATTCCATTCCATAACATTCGATTTCATTCCAACACATTATTGCAATTCTGTTGCAAACATTCCATTCCATTCATTAAAATTTTGTCCTCTTAATGAACATTCCGCTTCACAGCATAACATTCCATTCGATTACGCAACATTCCTTTCCATTTCATTCTATTTCATTCTGTTGCATAAGTTCCATTCCAATCCAAAAAATTCCATTCCATTCCCTTCCCAACATTCCATTCAATTCCTCAACATTCCATTCCATTCCATACAATTCATTCCTAACACATTATTCCCATTCTGCTACAAAACATTCGAGACCATTCATTCCAATTCGGTTCTATTGATCAAAAGTCCGCTTCATAGCATAACTTTCCATTCGATTACACAACATTCCTGTCCAATCCATTCTATTTCATTCTGTTGCATAAGATTCCATTCTAATCCAAAAATTTCATTCCATACTTAACCTCCACTCATTTCTTCAACGTTCTATTCCTTTTAACATTTCTTTGCCTTCGACAGCATTCAATTCCATTCCTTTCCCCAACATTCTATTACTTTCCACTACTTTCCATTGCATTTCACATCATTCCCATCCATTGCATAACATTCCATTCAATTCCACTAGAGTCCATTACATTCCATAACATTCGATCCCATTCCAACAAATTTTTGCCGTTCTGTTACCTACCATTGAATTCCATTCATTGAAATTCTATTCTATTAATCAACATACCATTTCATAGCATAGCATTCATTCGATTACACAACATCCCATTCAATCGCAAACATTGTGTGTCATTCCATTACATAATATTCCAATTAAACCTAAAATTCCATTTCATTCCATAAAATTCCATTCGTTTCCCCAACGTTCTATTAAATTCCACAACATGACACTGCATTATACAACACTGCATTCCATTCCACAACATTCGAGTCCCTTCAAAAATATTATTACGATCTGTTAAATAATATTCCATTGCATTCATTAAAATTCACTACTATGAAGCAACATTCTACTTCATAACAAAAAATTCCAATCGAATTTACTACATTCTATTGTATTTCAATTACTGTGTTTCATTCTACTGCATAAGATTCCATTCCAATCCACGAAATTCCATTCCACTCCTTAGCCTCCCATTGCTTTCCCTAACGTTCGCCTTTTCCACTACATTCCATTGCATTCCACAATATTCCATTCCATTCTGCAACATTCCATTCAATTCCACAACATTCTATTCCATTCCAAAACATTCCATTCCTTTCCATTCCATTCGATTCCATTCCTACAAATTTTTCCCATTCTTTTGCAAAGCATTCCATTCCATTCTTCAAAATTCTGTTCTATTAATCAAGATTGCACTTCATACCATAATATTCCATTCTATTATACAACATTGCAGTCCATTTAAAATATTCTATTTCATTCTGTTCCATAAGATTTCATTCCAACACCCAAAATTCCATTCCACTCATTTAACTTCCATTCATTTCCCAACAGTCTATTTCTTTCCATAACATTAAATTACATTCCACAGCGTTTCATTCCATTCCAAAGCTCTCCATTGCATTCCAAAATATTCCATTCCATTCCATAACATTTCATTCCTTTCCAACACATTACTCCCACTCTGTTGCATAACATTCCAATCCATTCATTAAAATTTTGTCCTGTTAATGAACATTCCACTTCATAGCCTAACATTCCATTTGATTATGCAACATTCTTTCCAATTCATTCTATTTCATTCTGTTGCAAAAGATTCCATTCCAATCCAAAGTATTCCATTCCATTCCTTAAACTTCCATTCCTTTCCCAACATTCCATTCAATTCCACAACATTCCATTCCATTCCATTACATACAATTCATTCCCTACACATTATTCCCGTTCTGTTATAAAACATTTGATTCCATTCATTCAAATTCGGTTCTATTTATCAAAATTCCCCTTCATAGCATAACTTTCCATTCGATTACATAACATTCCTTTCCAATTCATTCTATTTCATTCTGTTGCATAAGATTCCATTCTAATCCACAAAATTTCATTCCATTCTTAACCTCCATTCATTTCTCCAAAGTTCTATTCCTTTTAACAACATTCCTTTGCCTTCGACAGCATTCAATTCCATTCCTTTCCCCACCATTCTGTTACTTTCCACGACTTTCCATTGCATTTCAAATCTTTCCATTCCGTAACATTCCATTCAATTCCACAACATTCCTATACATCCATAACATTCGTTCCATTCCAACACAATATTGCCGTTCTGTTACAGAACATTGCATTCCATTCATTAAAATTCTTCTCTATTAATTAACCTTCCACTTCATAGCATAGAATTCATTCGATTACACATCATCGCATTCAATTACAAACATTGTATCTCATTCCATTGCATAAGTTCCCGTCATACCCACAAAATTCCACTGCATTCTTTAAAATTCCATTCCTTTCCCCAAAGTTCTATTCCTTTTCACAACATGACACTGCATTCCACAGCATTCCATTCTGTTCCATAACATTGGATTCCTTTCAAAAACATTCTCGATCTGTTACATAATATTCCATTGCATTCATTAACATTCACTTCTATGAAGCAGCGTTCTACTTCATCCCACAAAATTCGAATCGTATATACAATATTCTATTGTATTTCCAATACTGTATTTCATTCTATTGCATAAGATTCCATTACAATCCACCAAATTCCAATCCATTCCTTTAACTTCCATTCCTGTCCCCACACTCTATTCCTACCCTCAACATTCCATTCCATTCCAAAGCATTCCATTCCATTCCACAACATAGCGTTCCATTCCAAATCATTCCACTCCTTTCGAACACGTTTGTCTGATAATTACCTAACATTCCATTCCATTCTTCACAATTCGGGTCTATTAATCAACATTCCACTTCATACCATAACATTCCATTCCATTACAAAAGATTCCATTCCATTTAAAACATTCTATTTCTTTCTGTTGCATAGCATCCATTCAATCCACAAAATTCCATTCCATTCTTTCCCGCTCCATGACTTTCCCCAACGTTCTATTACTTTCCACAACATTCCTTGCATTTCACAGCTTTCCATTCCTTTCCATCACATTCTATTCAATTCCACTACATTCCATTCTATTCCATAACATTCAATTCCATGCCAACACATTATTCTCGTTCTGCTACTCAACATTCCATTCCATTCCATAAAATTCTCTTCTATTAATGAACATTCCACTCTATCCCATAATATTACATTCAATTACACAACATTCCATTCCATTTCAAACACTCTTTTCCATTCTATTGCATAGGATCCCATTCCAATCTACAAAATTTCATTCTATTCCTTAACCTTCCATTCTGTTCAGAAATGTTCTATTCCTTTCCACAACATTCCATTGCATTCAATAGCATTCCATTCCATTCCTTACCTTTCCATGCAATACACCAACATTCAGTTCCATTCCATAACATTTGTTTCCATTGAAACACATTATTCCCTTTCTGTAACCTAATATTCCATTCCATTCATTTTAATTTGGTTCTATTAATCTACATTCCACTTCGTACCATAACAGTCCCTTTGATTACAGAACATTCCATTCCATTTCAAACCTTCTATTTAATTCTATTGCATCAGATTCCATTCCAATTCAAATAATTCAATTGCATTCCTGAATATTTCATTCCTTTCAGCAACATTCTTTTCCTATCTGCAACATTCCATTGCATTCCAAAGCGTTCCATTCCATTCCATAACATTCGATTTCATTCCAACACATTATTTCAATTCTTTTGCAAACAATCCATTCCATTCATTAAAATTTTGTCCTCTTAATGAAGATTCCGCTTCACAGCATAACATTCCATTCCATTCTGCAACATTCCAATCAATTCCACAACATTCTATTCCATTCCAAAACATTCCATTCCTTTCCATTCCATTCGATTCCATTCCTACAAATTTTTCCCATTCTTTTACAAAGCATTCCATTCCATTCTTCAAAATTCTGTTCTGTTAATCAAGATTGCACTTCATACCATAATATTCCATTCTATTATACAACATTGCAGTCCATTTCAAACATTCTACTTCATTCCATTCCATAACATTCCATTCAATTCCATAACATTACTTTACATTCCATAACATTCGATTCCATTCCATCACATTATTGCCGTTCTGTTACATAACATCCATTCCATTCATTAAAATTCTTCTCTATTAATTAACCTTCCACTTCATAGCATAGAATTCATTCGATTACACATCATCGCATTCTATTGCAAACATTGTATCTCATTCCATTGCATAAGATTCCGATCCTACCGACAAAATTCCACTGCATTCTTTAAAATTCCATTCCTTTCCCCAAAGTTCTATTCCTTTTCACAACATGACACTGCATTCCACAGCATTCCATTCTCTTCCATAACATTGGATTCCTTTCAAAAACATTCTCGATCTGTTACATAATATTCCATTGCATTCATTAACATTCACTTCTATTAAGCAACTTTCTACTTCATCCCACAAAATTCGAATCGTATATACAACATTCTATTGTATTTCCAATACTGTATTTCATTCTACTGCATATGATTCCATTACAATCCACCAAATTCCAATCCATTCCTTTAACTTACATTCCTGTCCCCACACTCTATTCCTACCCTCAACATTCCATTCCATTCCAAATCATTCCATTCCATTACACAACATAGCGTTCCATTCCAAAACATTCCACTCCATTCGAACACGTTTTTCTGATAATTACCTAACATTCCATTCCATTCTTCACAATTCGGGTCTATTAATCAACTCTCCACTTCATACCATAACATTCCATTCCATTACAAAAGATTCCATTCCATTTAAAACCTTCTATTTCATTCTGTTGCATAGCATCCATTCCAATCCACAAAATTCCATTCCATTCTTTCCCCATCCATGACTTTCCCCAACGTTCTATTACTTTCCACAACATTCCCTTGCATTTCACAGAATTCCATTCCTTTCCATAACATTCTATTCAATTCCACTACATTCCATTCTATTCCATAACATTCAATTCCATGCCAACACATTATTCTCATTCTGCTACTCAACATTCCATTCCATTCATTAAAATTCTCTTCTATTAATCCACATTCCCCTCTATCCCTTAATATTACATTCAATTACACAATATTCCATTCCATTTCAAAAAATCTTTTCCATTCTATTGCATAGGATCCCATTCCAATCTACAAAATTTCATTCTATTCCTTAACCTTCCATTCTGTTCAGAAATGTTCTATTCCTTTCCACAACATTCAATTGCATTCAATAGCATTCCATTCCATTCCTTACCTTTCCATGCAATACACCAACATTCAGTTCCATTCCATAACATTTGTTTCCATTGAAACACATTATTCCCTTTCTGTAACCTAATATTCCATTCCATTCATTTTAATTTGGTTCTATTAATCTACATTCCACTTCGTACCATAACAGTCCCTTTGATTACACAACATTCCATTCCATTTCAAACCTTCTATTTTATTCTATTGCATCAGATTCCATTCCAATTCAAATAATTCAATTGCATTCCCGAATATTTCATTCCTTTCAGCAACATTCTTTTCCTATCTGCAACATTCCATTGCATTCCAAAGCGTTCCATTCCATTCCATAACATTCGATTTCATTCCAACACATTATTGCAATTATGTTGCAAACATTCCATTCCATTCATTAAAATTTTGTCCTCTTAATGAACATTCCGCTTCACAGCATAACATTCCATTCGATTACGCAACATTCCTTTCCATCTCATTCTATATCATTCTGTTGCATAAGTTCCATTCCAATCCAAAAAATTCCATTCCATTCCCTTCCCAACATTCCATTCAATTCCTCAACATTCCATTCCATTCCATACAATTCATTCCTAACACATTATTCCCATTCTGCTACAAAACATTCGAGACCATTCATTCCAATTCGGTTCTATTGATCAAAATTCCCCTTCATAGCATAACTTTCCATTCGATTACACAACATTCCTTTCCAATTCATTCTATTTCATTCTGTTGCATAAGATTCCATTCTAATCCACAAAATTTCATTCCATACTTAACCTCCATTCATTTCTCCAACGATCTATTCCTTTTAACAACATTCCTTTTCCTTCGACAGCATTCAATTCCATTCCTTTCCCCAACATTCTATTACTTTCCACTACTTTCCATTGCATTTCACATCATTCCCATCCATTGCATAACATTCCATTCAATTCCACAACACTCCATTACATTCCATAACATTCGATCCCATTCCAACAAATTATTGCCGTTCTGTTACCTACCATTAAATTCCATTCATTGAAATTCTTTTCTATTAATCAACATTCCACTTCATAGCATAGCCTTCTTTCCGTTACAACATCCCATTCAATCGCAAACATTGTGTCTCATTCCATTACATAATATTCCAATCAAAACCAAAATTCCATTTCATTCCTTAAAATTCCATTCATTTCCCCAACGTTCTATTCCATTCCACAACGTGACACTGCATTATACAGCACTGCATTCCATTCCACAACATTGGAGTCCCTTCAAAAACATTTTTTCGATCTGTTACATAATATTCCATTGCATTCATTAAAATTCACTTCTATGAAGCAACATTCTACTTCATACCACAAAATTCCAATCGAATTTGCTGCATTCTATTGTATTTCAATTACTGTATTTCATTCTACTGCATAAGATTCCATTCCAATCCACGAAATTCCATTCCACTCCTTAGCCTCCCATTGCTTTCCCTAACGTTCTCCTTTTCCACTACATTCCATTGCATTCCACAATATTCCATTCCATTCTGCAACATTCCATTCAATTCCACAACATTCTATTCCATTCCAAAACATTCCATTCCTTTCCATTCCATTCGATTCCATTCCTACAAATTTTTCCCATTCTTTTACAAAGCATTCCATTCCATTCTTCAAAATTCTGTTCTATTAATCAAGATTGCACTTCATACCATAATATTCCATTCTATTATACAACATTGCAGTCCATTTCAAACATTCTATTTCATTCCATTCCATAACATTCCATTCCAACACACAAAATTCCATTCC
This sequence comes from Smutsia gigantea, assembly GCA_032199065.1. NCBI lineage: Eukaryota > Metazoa > Chordata > Mammalia > Pholidota > Manidae > Smutsia > Smutsia gigantea. The sequence goes on along the minus strand of JAVSCE010003523.1, from coordinate 40,800 downwards.
ACCACTTTAGCTTCCATTCCTTTCCAACAGTCAAATTTCTTTCCACAACATTCCATTACATTCCACAGCGTTTCATTCCATTCCAAATCTCTCCATTGCATTCCAAAATATTCCTTTCCATTCCATAACATTCCATTCCATTCCAACACATTATTCCCACTCTGTTGCATAACATTTCAATCCATTCATTAAAATTTTGTCCTATTAATGAACATTCCACTTCATAGCATAACATTCCATTCGATTATGCAACATCTTTCCAATTCATTCTATTATATTCTGTTGCATAAGATTCCATTCCAATCCAAAAAATTCCATTCCATTCCTTAAACTTCCATTCCTTTCAAACATTCCATTCAATTCCACTACATTCCATTGCATACAATTCATTCCCAACACATTATTCCCTTTCTGCTACAAAACATTCGAGACCATTCATTCCAATTCGGTTCTATTAATCAAAATTCCCCTTCATAGCATATCTTTCCATTCGATTACACAACATTCCTTTCCAATTCATTCTATTTCATTCTGTTGCATAAGATTCCATTCTAATCACAAAATTTCATTCCATACTTAACCTCCATTCATTTCTCCAACGTTCTATTCCTTTTAACAACATTCCTTTGCCTTCAACAGCATTCAATTCCATTCCTTTCCCCACCATTCTGTTACTTTCCACTACTTTCCATTGCATTTCAAATCTTTCCATTCCATAACATTCCATTCAATTCCACAACACTCCTTTACATTCCATAACATTCGATTACATTCCAACACATTATTGCCGTTCTGTTACAAAACATTCCATTCCATTCATTAAAATTCTTCTCTATTGATTAACCTTCCACTTCATAGCATAGAATTCATTCGATTACACATCATCGCATTCAATTGCAAACATTGTATCTCATTCCATTGCATAAGATTCCCATCAAACCCACAAAATTCCACTGCATTCTTTAAAATTCCATTCCTTTCCCCAAAGTTCTATTCCTTTTCACAACATGACACTGCATTCCACAGCATTCCATTCTGTTCCATAACATTGGATTCCTTTCAAAAACATTCTCTATCTGTTACATAATATTCCATTGCATTCATTAACATTCACTTCTATGAAGCAGCATTCTACTTCATCCCACAAAATTCGAATCGTATATGCAATATTCTATTGTATTTCCAATACTGTATTTCATTATATTGCATACGATGCCATTACAATCCACCAAATTCCAATCCATTCCTTTAACTTCCATTCCTGTCCCCACACTCTATTCCTACCCTCAACATTCCATTCCATTCCAAATCATTCCATTCCATTCCACAACATAGCGTTCCATTCCAAAACATTCCACTCCATTCGAACACGTTTTTCTGATAATTACCTAACATTCCATTCCATTCTTCACAATTCGGGTCTATTAATCAACTCTCCACTTCATACCATAACATTCCATTCCATTACAAAAGATTCCATTCCATTTAAAACATTCTATTTCATTCTGTTGCATAGCAACCATTCCAAACCACAAAATTCCATTCCATTCTTTCCCCTTCCATGACTTTCCCCAACGTTATATTACTTTCCACAACATTCCCTTGCATTTCACAGATTTCCATTCCTTTCCATAACATTCTATTCAATTCCAGTACATTTCATTCCATTCCATAACATTCAATTCCATGCCAACACATTATTCTCATTCTGCTACTCAACATTCCATTCCATTCATTAAAATTCTCTTCTATTAATCCACATTCCCCTCTATCCCTTAATATTACATTCAATTACACAATATTCCATTCCATTTCAAAAAATCTTTACCATTCTATTGCATAGGATCCCATTCCAATCTACAAAATTTCATTCTATTCCTTAACCTTCCATTCTGTTCAGAAATGTTCTATTCCTTTCCACAACATTCCATTGCATTCAATAGCATTCCATTCCATTCCTTACCTTTGCATGCAATACACCAACATTCAGTTCCATTCCATAACATTTGTTTCCATTGAAACACATTATACCCTTTGTGTAACCTAATATTCCATTCCATTCATTTTAATTTGGTTCTATTAATCTACATTCCACTTCGTACCATAACAGTCCCTTGATTACTGACCATTCCATTCCATTTCAAACCTTCTATTTTATTCTATTGCATCAGATTCCATTCCAATTCAAATAATCCATTTGCATTCCCGAATATTTCATTCCTTTCAGCAACATTCTTTTCCTATCTGCAACATTCCATTGCATTCCAAAGCGTTCCATTCCATTCCATAACATTCGATTTCATTCCAACACATTATTGCAATTCTGTTGCAAACATTCCATTCCATTCATTAAAATTTTGTCCTCTTAATGAACATTCCGCTTCACAGCATAACATTCCATTCGATTACGCAACATTCCTTTCCATCTCATTCTATTTCATTCTGTTGCATAAGTTCCATTCCAATCCAAAAAATTCCATTCCATTCCCTTCCCAACATTCCATTCAATTCCACAACATTCCATTCCATTCCATACAATTCATTCCTAACACATTATTCCCATTCTGCTACAAAACATTCGAGACCATTCATTCCAATTCGGTTCTATTGATCAAAATTCCCCTTCATAGCATAACTTTCCATTCGATTACACAACATTCCTTTCCAATTCATTCTATTTCATTCTGTTGCATAAGATTCCATTCTAATCCACAAAATTTCATTCCATACTTAACCTCCATTCATTTCTCCAATGATCTATTCCTTTTAACAACATTCCTTTTCCTTCGACAGCATTCAATTCCATTCCTTTCCCCAACATTCTATTACTTTCCACTACTTTCCATTGCATTTCACATCATTCCCATCCATTGCATAACATTCCATTCAATTCCACAACACTCCATTACATTCCATAACATTCGATCTCATTCCAACAAATTATTGCCGTTCTGTTACCTACCATTAAATTCCATTCATTGAAATTCTTTTCTATTAATCAACATTCCACTTCATAGCATAGCCTTCTTTCCGTTACAACATCCCATTCAATCGCAAACATTGTGTCGCATTCCATTACATAATATTCCAATCAAAACCAAAATTCCATTTCATTCCTTAAAATTCCATTCGTTTCCCCAACGTTCTATTCCATTCCACAACGTGACACTGCATTATACAGCACTGCATTCCATTCCACAACATTGGAGTCCCTTCAAAAACATTTTTTCGATCTGTTACATAATATTCCATTGCATTCATTAAAATTCACTTCTATGAAGCAACATTCTACTTCATACCACAAAATTCCAATCGAATTTACTGCATTCTATTGTATTTCAATTACTGTATTTCATTCTACTGCATAAGATTCCATTCCAATCCACGAAATTCCATTCCACTCCTTAGCCTCCCATTGCTTTCCCTAACGTTCTCCTTTTCCACTACATTCCATTGCATTCCACAATATTCCATTCCATTCTGCAACATTCCATTCAATTCCACAACATTCTATTCCATTCCAAAACATTCCATTCCTTTCCATTCCATTCGATTCCATTCCTACAAATTTTTCCCATTCTTTTACAAAGCATTCCATTCCATTCTTCAGAATTCTGTTCTATTAATCAAGATTGCACTTCATACCATAATATTCCATTCTATTATACAACATTGCAGTCCATTTCAAACATTCTATTTCATTCCATTCCATAACATTCCATTCCAACACACAAAATTCCATTCCACCACTTTAACTTCCATTCCTTTCCCAACAGTCTATTTCTTTCCACAACATTCCAATACATTCCACAGCGTTTCATTCCATTCCAAAGCTCTCCATTGCATTCCAAAATATTCCATCCCATTCCATAACATTCCATTCCATTCCAACACATTATTCCCACTCTGTTGCATAACATTTCAATCCATTCATTAAAATTTTGTCCTATTAATGAACATTCCACTTCATAGCATAACATTCCATTCGATTATGCAACATCTTTCCAATTCATTCTATTATATTCTGTTGCATAAGATTCCATTCCAATCCAAAAAATTCCATTCCATTCCTTAAACTTCCATTCCTTTCAAACATTCCATTCAATTCCACAACATTCCATTCCATTCCATTCCATACAATTCATTCCCAACACATTATTCCCATTCTGCTACAAAACATTCGAGACCATTCATTCCAATTCGGTTCTATTAATCAAAATTTCCCTTCATAGCATAACTTTCCATTCGATTACACAACATTCCTTTCCAATTCATTCTATTTCATTCTGTTGCATAAGATTCCATTCTAATCCACAAAATTTCATTCCATACTTAACCTCCATTCATTTCTCCAACGTTCTATTCCTTTTAACAACATTCCTTTGCCTTCGACAGCATTCAATTCCATTCCTTTCCCCACCATTCTGTTACTTTCCACTACTTTCCATTGCATTTCAAATCTTTCCATTCCATAACATTCCATTCAATTCCACAACATTCCTTTACATTCCATAACATTCGATTCCATTCCAACACATTATTGCCGTTCTGTTACAGAACATTCCATTCCATTCATTAAAATTCTTCTCTATTAATTAACCTTCCACTTCATAGCATAGAATTCATTCGATTACACATCATCGCATTCAATTGCAAACATTGTATCTCATTCCATTGCATAAGATTCCCATCATACCCACAAAATTCCACTGCATTCTTTAAAATTCCATTCCTTTCCCCAAAGTTCTATTCCTTTTCACAACATGACACTGCATTCCACAGCATTCCATTCTGTTCCATAACATTGGATTCCTTTCAAAAACATTCTCGATCTGTTACATAATATTCCATTGCATTCATAACATTCACTTCTATGAAGCAGCATTCTACTTCATCCCACAAAATTCGAATCGTATATACAATATTCTATTGTATTTCCAATACTGTATTTCATTCTATTGCATAAGATTCCATTACAATCCACCAAATTCCAATCCATTCCTTTAACTTCCATTCCTGTCCCCACACTCTATTCCTACCCTCAACATTCCATTCCATTCCAAAGCATTCCATTCCATTCCACAACATAGCATTCCATTCCAAATCATTCCACTCCATTCGAACACGTTTGTCTGATAATTACCTAACATTCCATTTCATTCTTCACAATTCGGGTCTATTAATCAACATTCCACTTCATACCATAACATTCCATTCCATTACAAAAGATTCCATTCCATTTAAAACATTCTATTTCATTCTGTTGCATAGCATCCTTTCCAATCCACAAAATTCCATTCCATTCTTTCCCCCTCCATGCCTTTCCCCAACGTTCTATTACATTCCACAACATTCCCTTGCATTTCACAGCTTTCCATTCCTTTCCATAACATTCTATTCAATTCCACTACATTCCATTCAATTCCATAACATTCAATTCCATGCCAACACATTATTCTCGTTCTGCTACTCAACATTCCATTCCATTCATTAAAACTCTCTTCTATTAATGAACATTCCACTCTATCCCAGAATATTACATTCAATTACACAACATTCCATTCCATTTCAAACACTCTTTTCCATTCTATTGCATAGGATCCCATTCCAATCTACAAAATTTCATTCTATTCCCTAACCTTCCATTCTGTTCAGAAATGTTCTATTCCTTTCCACAACATTCCATTGCATTCAATAGCATTCCATTCCATTCCTTACCTTTCCATGCAATACACCAACATTCAGTTCCATTCCATAACATTTGTTTCCTTTGAAACCCATTATTCCCTTTCTGTAACCTAATATTCCATTCCATTCATTTTAATTTGGTTCTATTAATCTACATTCCACTTCGTACCATAACAGTCCCTTTGATTACAGAACATTCCATTCCATTTCAAACCTTCTATTTTTTTCTATTGCATCAGATTCCATTCCAATTCAAATAATTCAATTGCATTCCTGAATATTTCATTCCTTTCAGCAACATTCTTTTCCTATCTGCAACATTCCATTGCATTCCAAAGCGTTCCATTCCATTCCATAACATTCGATTTCATTCCAACATATTATTGCAATTCTTTTGCAAACAATCCATTCCATTCATTAAAATTTTGTCCTCTTAATGAACATTCCGCTTCACAGCATAACATTCCATTCCATTCTGCAACATTCCATTCAATTCCACAACATTCTATTCCATTCCAAAACATTCCATTCCTTTCCATTCCATTCGATTCCATTCCTACAAATTTTTCCCAATCTTTTACAAAGCATTCCATTCCATTCTTCAAAATTCTGTTCTGTTCATCAAGATTGCACTTTATACCATAATATTCCATTCTATTATACAACATTGCGGTCCATTTCAAACATTCTATTTCATTCCATTCCATAACATTCCAATCCAACACACAAAATTCCATTCCACCCCTTAACTTCCATTCCTTTCCCAACAGTCTATTTCTTTCCACAACTTTCCAATACATTCCAAAGCGTTTCATTCCATTTCAAAGCTCTCCATTGCATTCCAAAATATTCCTTTCCATTCCATAACATTCCATTCAATTCCAACACATTATTCCCACTCTGTTGCATAACATTTCAATCCATTCATTAAAATTTTGTCCTATTAATGTACATTCCACTTCATAGCATAACATTCCATTCGATTATGCAACATTCTTTCCAATTCATTCTTTTTCATTCTGTTGCATAAGATTCCATTCCAATCCAAAGAATTCCATTCCATTCCTTAAACTTCCATTCCTTTCCCAACATTCCATTCAATTAAACAACATTCCATTCCATTCCATTCCATACAATTCATTCCCAACACATTATTCCCGTTCTGCTACAAAACATTCGATTCCATTCATTCAAATTCGGTTCTATTAATCAAAATTCCCCTTCTAGATGAACTTTCCATTCAATTACACAACATTCCTTTCCAATTCATTCTATTTCATTCTGTTGCATAAGATTCCCTTCTAATCCACAAAATTTCATTCCATACTTAACCTCCATTCATTTCTCCAACGTTCTATTCCTTTTAACAACATTCCTTTGCCTTCAACAGCATTCAATTCCATTCCTTTCCCCACCATTCTATTACTTTCCACTACTTTCCATTGCATTTCAAATCTTTCCATTCCATAACATTCCATTCAATTCCACAACATTCCTTTACATTCCATAACATTCGATTCCATTCCAACACATTATTGCCGGTCTGTTACATAACATTCCATTAAATTCATTAAAATTCTTCTCTATTAATTAACCTTCCAATTCATAGCATGGAATTCATTCGATTACACATCATCCCATTCAATTGCAAACATTGTATCTCATTCCATTGCATAAGATTCCCATTCTACCCACGTAATTCCATTGCATTCTTTAAAATTCCATTCCTTTCCCCAATGTTCTATTCCTTTTCACAACATGACAGTGCATTCCACAGCATTCCATTCATTTCCATAACATTGGATTCCGTTCAAAAACATTCTCGATCTGTTACATAATATTCCATTGCATTCATTAAAATTCACTTCTATGAAGCAACATTCTACTTCATAACACAAAATTCGAATCGTATATACAACATTCTATTGTATTTCAAATACTGTATTTCATTCTATTGTGTAAGATTCCATTACAATCCACCAAATTCCAATCCATTCCTTAAACTTCCATTCCTGTCCCCACACTCTAGTCTTCCCCTCAACATTGCATTCCATTCCAAAGCATTCCATTCCATTCGACAACGTAGCGTTCCATTCCAAAGCATTCCCTCCATTCGAACAAGTTTTTCTGAAAATTACGTAAAATTTCATTCCATTCTTCGCCATTCGGGTATATTAATCAACATTCCACTTCATACCATAACATTCCATTCCATTACAAAGATTCCATTCCATTTAAAACATTCTATTTCATTCTGTTGCATAGCATCCATTCCAATCCACAAAATTCCATGCCATTCTTTCCCCCTCCATGCCTTTCCACAACGTTCTATTACTTTCCACAACATTTCGTTGCATTTCACAGCATTCCATTTCTTTCCATAACATTTTATTCAATTCCACTACATTCAATTCCATGCCCACACATTATTCTCGTTCTGTTACTCAACATTCCATTCCATTCATTAAAATTCTCTTCTATTAATCAACATTCCACTCTATCCCATAATATTACATTCAATTACACAACATTCCATTCGATTTCAAACACTCTTTTCCATTCTATTGCATAGGATTCCATTCGAATATACAAAATTCAATTCTATTCCTTAACCTTCCATTCTGTTCAGAAATGTTCTATTCCTTTCCACAACATTCCATTGCATTCAATAGCATTCCATTCCATTCCTTACCTTTCCATGCAATACCCCAACATGCAATTCCATTCCATAACATTTGTTTCCATGGAAACATATTATTCCCTTTCTGTAACCTAATATTCCATTCCATTCATTTTAATTTGATTCTTTTAATCTACATTCCACTTCATACCATAACAGTCCCTTTGATAACACAACATTCCATTAAATTTCAAACATTCTATTTTATTCTACTGCATGAGATTCCATTCCAATTCAAATAATTCTATTGCATTCCTGAATATTTCATTCCTTTCAGCAACCTTCTATTCCTATCTGCAACATTCCATTGCATTCTAAAGCGTTCCATTCCATTCCATAACATTCGAATTCATTGCAATACATTATTGCAATTCTGTTGCAAACATTCCATTCCATTCATTAAAATTTTGTCCTCTTAACGAACATTCCACTTCGCAGCATAACATTCCATTCGATTATGCAACATTCCTTTCCATTTCACTCTATTTCATTCTATTGCATAAGTTCCATTCCAATCCAAAAAATTCCATTCCTTTCCTTTCCCAACATTTCATTCAATTCCACAACAATCCATTCCATTCCATACAATTCATTACCAACTCATTATTCCCATTCTGCTACAAAACATTCGAGACCATTCATTCCACTTTGATTCTATTAATCAAAATTCCCCTTCATAGCATAACTTTCCATTCATTTACACAACATTCTTTCCAATTCATTCTATTTCATTCTGTTGCATAAGATTCCATTTTAATCCACAAAATTTCATTCCATACTTAACTTCCATTCATTTCTCCAACGTTCTATTCCTTTTAACAACATTCCTTTGCCTTCGACAGCATTCAATTCCATTCCTTTCCCCAACATTCTATTACTTTCCTCTACTTTCCATTGCATTTAACATCATTCCATCCATTGCATAACATTCCATTCAATTCCACAACACTCCATTACATTCCATAACATTCGATCCCATTCCAACAAATTATTGCCATTCTGTTACCTACCATTAAATTCCATTCATTGAAGTTCTTTTCTTTTAATCAACATTCCACTTCATAGCATAGCATTCATTCGGTTACACAACATCCCATTCAATCGCAAACTTTGTGTCTCATTCCATTACATGATATTCCAATCAAACGCAAAATTCCATTTCATTCCTTTAACTTCCATTCATTTTCCCATCGTTCTATTCCATTCCACAACATGATACAGCATTATACAACAGTGCATTCCATTCCACAACATTCGAGTCCCTTCAAAAACATTATTTCGATCAGTTACATAATATTCCATTCCATTCATTAAAATTCACTTCTATGAAGCAACATTCTACTTCATACCACAAAATTCCAATCGAATTTACTACATTCTATTTTATTTCAATTACTGTATTTCATTCTAGTGCATAAGATTCCATTCCAATCCACGAAATTCCATTCCACTCCTAAGCCTCCCATTTCTTTCCCTAACGGTCTACTTTTTCCACTACATTCCATTGCATTCCACCTTATTCTATTCCATTCCATAACATTGCATTCTATTCGAACTCATTCTATTCAATTCTATAAATTTTGATCGCATTCAAACATTTTATTCCCGTACTTTGACCTAACATTCCATTCCATTCTTTAATATTCAGTTCTATAAATCAAAATTCCAATTCATACCATAATATTCCATTCCATTTCACAGCATCCGTTTCAATTTTAAACCTTCTATTTCATTCTATGTCATAAGATTTCATTCAAATCCACAAAATTCCATTCCATTTGTAACCTTTCCCCAACATTCCATTCAAATCCACAGCATTGCTTTCCATTCCATAACTTTCCACTTAATTGCATAACATTCTATTCCTTTCTGCAACATTCCATTGCATTCCACAGAATTCCATTCCATTCCATAACTTTCGATTCCTATCCAAAACATTCCATCTCATTCCATTAATTTCGATCCCATTCAAACACTTTATTCCATAACATTCTATTCCTGTCCACAACATCCCATTGCATTCCAAAGCATTCCATTCTATTCCATAACTTTCCACTGCATTCCATTTCTTTCCATTGCATTCGATTCCATTCCAACACATTATTCCCATTTTTGTACACAACATTCCATACAATTCTTCAAAATTCCGTTCTTTTAATCAACATTGCACCTCATACCATAACATTCCCTTCGATTGTACAACATTCCAGTCCATTTCAAACATTCAATTTCATCCCCTTCCATATGATTCCATTCTAATCCACAAAATTCCATTCCATGCCTTTACCTTCCATTCCTGTTCCAACACTCTATTCTTATCCTCAACATTCTATTCCATTCCACAGCATTCCATTCCATTCCACAACATAGCTTTCCATTCCACAATATTCGACTCCTTTCGTACACGATATTCTGATTATTACCTTACATTCCATTCCATTCTTCACAATTCGTGTCTGTTAATTCACATTACACTTCATACCATAACATCCATTCCATTACACAACATTCCATTCCATTTAAAACATAATATTTCATTCTATTGCATAACATTCCATTCCAATCCACAAAATTCCATTCCATTCCTTCAACCTCTATTCTTTTCCCCAAATTTCTATTACTTTCCACAACACTCCATTGCATTCCACAGCATTCCATTCCTGTATATAACATTCCATTCAATTGCACTACATTCCATTCCATTCCATAACATTCAATTCCATGCCAACACATTATTCTCATTCTGTTACTCAACATTCCACTCCTTTCATTAAAATTCTCTTCTATTAATCAACATTCCACGTTATACCATAATATTATACTCGATTACACAACATTCCATTCCATTTCAAACACCATTTTTCATTCTATTGCGTAGGACTCCATTCAAATTTACAAAATTCCATTAAATTCCTTAACATTCAATTCCTTTCAGAAATGTTCTATTCCTTTCCACAACATTCCATTGCATTCTACAGCATTCAATTCCATTCCTTAACGTTCTATGCAATTCCCCAACATTCAATTCCATTCCATAACATTTGTTTCCGTTGAAACACATTATTCCCTTTCTGTCACTTCATATTCCATTCCATTCATTAAAATTAGGGTCTAATAACTACATTCCACTTCATACCATAACATTCCATTTGATGACACAACATTCCATTCCATTTGAGTCATTCTATTTTATTCTATTGCATAAGATTCCATTCCAATCCAAATAATTCCATTGCATTCCTTAACATTTCATTCCTTTCAGCAACTTTCTGTTCTGTTCCGGAGCATTCCATTGCATTCCAAAGTGCTCCTTTCGGTTCCATAACATTCGATTTCATTCCAACACATTATTGCCGTTTTGTTGCAAACATTCCATTCCACTCATTAAAATTTTGTCCTCTTAACGAACATTCCACTTAACGGCATAACTTTCAATTCGATTATGCAACATTCCTTTCCAATTCATTCTATTTCCTTCTGATGCGTAAGATTCCATTCCAATCCAAAAAGTTCCATTCCATTCCTTAAAATTCCATTCCTTTCCCAACATTCCATTCAATTCCACAACTGTCCTTTCCTTTCCATTACAAACAATTCATTCCCAACATATTATTCTCGTCTGCTACAAAACATTCAATACCATTCATTAAAATTCGGTTCTATTAATCAAAATTGAGCTTCATAGCATCACTTTCCATTCGATTACACATTATTCCTTTCCAGTTCATTCTATTACATTCTGTTGCATAAATTCCGTTCTGATCAACAAAATGCCATTCCATGCTTAACCTCCATTCCTATCTCCAACATTCTATTTCTTTTAACAACACTCCATTGCCTTCGACAGCATTCAATTCCATTCCTATCCCCAACATTCTATTACTTTCCACTACTTTCCATTGCATTTCACATCATTCTTTTCCGCTGCACAACATTCCATTCAACTACCCAACACTCCATTACATTCCATAACATTCGATTCCATTCCAAAAATTATTGCAATTCCGTTACCTAACATTCCATTCATTGAAATTCTTTTCTATTAATCAACATTCCACTTCATAGCATAGCATTCATTCGATTACACAACATCACATTCAGTTGCAAACATTGTATCTCTTTCCATTGCATAAGATTCCAATCCAACACACAAAATTCCATTGCATTCCTTAAAAATCCATTATTTTCCCCAACGTTCTATTACTTTCCACAACATGACACTGCATTCCACAGCAATCCACTCCATTCCACAACATTCGATTTCCTTCAAAAACATTATTCTCGATCTGTTACATAATATTCCATTCCATTCATTAAAATTCAATTATATTAAGCAACATTCTACTTCATACCACAAAGTTCCAATCGAATATACAACACTCTATTGAATTTCAAATGCTGTTTTTCATTCTATTGCATAAGATTCCATTCTAGTCCATGAAATTCCATTCCACTCCTAAAAGTCCCATTGCTTTCCCTAACGTTCTACTTTTCTCCACTACATTCCATTGCATTCCACAATAATCCATTGCATTCCAAATCATTCAATTCCATTCCATTCCATTCTAATCCATTCCAACACATCATTCCCATTGTTTTACAAAACATTCCATACCATTCTTCAAAATTCGGTTCTATTAATCAACATTGCACTTCATACCATAACATTCCATTCGATGATACAACATTCCAGTCCATTTAACACATTCTATTTCATTCCATTCCATAAGTATCCATTCCTATTCACAAAATTCCATTCCATTACTTTAACGTCCATTCCTTTACGAACATTCTATTGCTTTACACTACATTCCATTGCATTCCACAGCATCCATTCCATTCCTTCACATTCCATTCAATTCCACAACATTGCACTACATTCCATAACATTCCATTGCATTCGAACACATTAATACCTTTTGTTACATAACATTCCATTCCATACATTAAAATTCGATTCTATTAATCTACATTCAACTTCATATCATAAAATTCTATTCCAATAAACCACATTCCATTCCATTTCTAACATTGTACTTCATTATGTTGCGTAAGTTTCCATTCCAGCCCACAAAATTTCAATTCCTTTCCGTACCCTTCATTTCCTTTCTCCAACAGTCTATTCCGTTCCCCTCCATTCCATTCCATTCCTTAGCATTCAATTCCATTCCAAGACTTTATTCCCCTACTATTACATAATATTCCCTTGATTCAGTAAAATTTGTTCTATTAACATTCCATTTCATACCATAATATTCCATTCGATTACACAGAACACCATTCCACTACAACCACTCTATTTCGTTCTATTACACAGAATTCCATTCCAATCCAAAAAATTCCATTCCATTCCCTTCCCAACATTCCATTCAATTCCACAACATTCCATTCCATTCCATACAATTCATTCCTAACACATTATTCCCATTCTGCTACAAAACATTCGAGACCATTCATTCCAATTCAGTTCTTTTGATCAAAAGTCCGCTTCATAGCATAACTTTCCATTCGATTACACAACATTCCTTTCCAATTCATTCTATTTCATTCTGTTCCATAAGATTCCATTCTAATCCACAAAATTTCATTCCATACTTAACCTCCACTCATTTCTACAACGTTCTATTCCTTTTAACAACATTCCTTTGCCTTCGACAGCATTCAATTCCATTCCTTTCCCCAACATTCTATTACGTTCCACTACGTTCCATTGCATTTCACATCATTCCCATCCATTGCATAACATTCCATTCAATTCCACAACACTCCATTACATTCCATAACATTCGATCGCATTCCAACAAATTTTTGCCGTTCTGTTACCTACCATTGAATTCCATTCCTTGAAATTCTTTTCTATTAATCAACATACCACTTCATAGCATAGCATTCATTCGATTACACAACATCCCATTCAATCGTAAACATTGTGTGTCATTCCATTACATAATATTCCAATTAAACCTAAAATTCCATTTCATTCCATAAATTTCCATTCGTTTCCCCAACGTTCTATTCCATTCCACAACATGACACTGCATTATACAACACTGCATTTCATTCCACAACATTCGAGTCACTTCAAAAAACATTATTACGATCTGTTAAATATTCCATTGCACTCATTAAAATTCACTACTATGAAGCAACATTCTACTTCATAACACAAATTCCAATCGAATTTACTACATTCTGTTGTATTTCAATTACTGTGTTTCATTCTACTGCATATGATTCCATTCCAATCCACGAAATTCCATTCCACTCCTTAGCCTCCCATTGCTTTCCCTAACGTTCTCCTTTTCCACTACATTCCATTGCATTCCACAATATTCCGTTCCATTCTGCAACATTCCATTCAATTCCAAAACATTCTATTCCATTCCAAAACATTGCATTCCTTTCCATTCCATTCGATTCCATTCCTACAAATTTTTCCCATTCTTTTGCAAAGCATTCCATTCCATTCTTCAAAATTCTGTTCTATTAATCAAGATTGCACTTCATACCATAATATTCCATTCTATTATACAACATTGCAGTCCATTTCAAACATTCTATTTCATTCCGTTCCATAAGATTTCATTCCAACACACAAAATTCCATTCCACTCCTTTAACTTCCATTCCTTTCCCAACAGTCTATTTCTTTCCATAACATTCCATTACATACCACAGCGTTTCATTCCATTCCAAAACTGTCCATTGCATTCCAAAATATTCCATTCCATTCCATAACATTCCATTCCATTCCAACACATTATTCCCACTCTGTTGCATAACATTCAAATCCATTCATTAAAATTTTGTCCTGTTAATGAACATTCCACTTCATAGCATAACATTCGATTTGATTATGCAACATTCTTTCCAATTCATTCTATTTCATTCTGTTGCATAAGATTCCATTCCAATCCAAAGAATTCCATTCCATTCCTTAAACTTCCATTCCTTTCAAACATTCCATTCAATTCCACAAAATTCCATTCCATACAATTCATTCCCAACACATTATTCCCATTCTGCTACAAACATTCGAGACCTTTCATTCCAATTCGGTTCTATTAATCAAAATTTCACTTCATAGCATAACTTTCCATTCGATTACACAACATTCCTTTCCAATTCATTCTATTTCATTCTGTTGCATAAGATTCCATTCTAATCCACAAAATTTCATTCCATACTTAACCTCCATTCATTTCTCCAACGTTCTATTCCTTTAACAACATTCCTTTGCCTTCGACAGCATTCAATTCCATTCCTTTCCCCACCATTCTATTACTTTCCACTACTTTCCATTGCATTTCAAATCTTTCCATTCCATAACATTCCATTCAATTCCACAGCATTCCTTTACATTCCATAACATTCGATTCCATTCCAACACATTATTGGCACTCTGTTACGTAACATTATATTCCATTCATTAAAATTGTTCTCTATTAATTAACCTTCCACTTCATAGCATAGAATTCATTCGATTACACATCATCCCATTCAATTGCAAACATTGTATCTCATTCCATCTCATTCCATTGCATAAGATTCCGATCCTACCGACAAAATTCCACTGCATTCTTTAAAATTCTATTCCTTTCCCCAAAGTTCTATTCCTTTTCACAACATGACACTGCATTCCACAGCATTCCATTCTGTTCCACAACATTGGATTCCTTTCAAAAACTTTCTCGATCTGTTACATAATATTCCATTGCATTCATTAAAATTCACTTCTATAAAGCAACATTCTACTTCATCCCACAAAATTGGAATCGTATATACAACATTCTATTGTATTTCCAACACTGTATTTCATTCTACTGTATAATATTCCATTACAAACCACAAAATTCCAATCCATTCCTTTAACTTCCATTCCTGTCCCCACACTCTATTCCTACCCTCAACATTCCATTCCATTCCAAATCATTCCATTCCATTCCACAACATAGCGTTCCATTCCAAAACATTCCACTCCATTCGAACACGTTTTTCTGATAATTACCTAACATTCCATTCCATTCTTCACAATTCGGGTCTATTAATCAACTCTACACTTCATACCATAACATTCCATTCCATTACAAAAGATTCCAATCCATTTAAAACATTCTATTTCATTCTGTTGCATAGCATCCATTCCAATCCACAAAATTCCATTCCATTCTTTCCCCCTCCATGACTTTCCCCAACGTTCTATTACTTTCCACAACATTCCCTTGCATTTCACAGCATTCCATTCCTTTCCATAGCATTCTATTCAATTCCACTACATTTCGTTCCATTCCATAACATTCAATTCCATGCCAACACGTTATTCTCATTCTGCTACTCAACATTCCATTCCATTCATTAAAATTCTCTTCTATTAATCCACATTCCCCTCTATCCCTTAATATTACATTCAATTACACAATATTCCATTCCATTTCAAAAAATCTTTTCCATTCTATTGCATAGGATCCCATTCCAATCTACAAAATTTCATTCTATTCCTTAACCTTCCATTCTGTTCAGAAATGTTCTATTCCTTTCCACAACATTCCATTGCATTCAATAGCATTCCATTCCATTCCTTACCTTTCCATGCAATACGCCAACATTCAGTTCCATTCCATAACATTTGTTTCCATTGAAACATATTATTCCCTTTCTGTAACCTAATATTCCATTCCATTCATTTTAATTTGGTTCTATTAATCTACATTCCACTTCGTACCATAACAGTAACTTTGATTACAGAACATTCCATTCCATTTCAAACCTTCTATTTTATTCTATTGCATCAGATTCCATTCCAATTCAAATAATTCAATTGCATTCCCGAATATTTCATTCCTTTCAGCAACATTCTTTTCCTATCTGCAACAGTCCATTGCATTACAAAGCGTTCCATTTCATTCCATAACATTCGATTTCATTCCAACACATTATTGCAATTCTGTTGCAAACATTCCATTCCATTCATTAAAATTTTGTCCTCTTAATGAACATTCCGCTTCCCAGCATAACATTCCATTCGATTACGCAACATTCCTTTCCATTTCATTGTATTTCATTCTGTTGCTTAAGTTCCATTCCAATCCAAAAAATTCCATTCCATTCCCTTCCCAACATTCCATTCAATTCCACAACATTCCATTCCATTCCATACAATTCATTCCTAACACATTATTCCCATTCTGCTACAAAACATTCGAGACCATTCATTCCAATTCTGTTCTATTGATCAAAAGTCCGCTTCATAGCATAACTTTCCATTCGATTACACAACATTCCTTTCCAATTCATTCTATTTCATTCTGTTGCATAAGATTCCATTCTAATCCACAAAATTTCATTCCATACTTAACTTCCTTTCATTTCTCCAACGTTCTATTCCTTTTAACAACATTCCTTTGCCTTCGACAGCATTCAATTCCATTCCTTTCCCCAACATTCTATTACTTTCCACTACTTTCCATTGCATTTCACATCATTCCCATCCATTGCATAACATTCCTTTCAATTCCACAACACTCCATTACATTCCATAACATTCGATCCCATTCCAACAAATTTTTGCCGTTCTGTTACCTACCATTGAATTCCATTCATTGAAATTCTTTTCTATTAATCAACATACCACTTCATAGCATAGCATTCATTTGATTACACAACATCCCATTCAATCGCAAACATTGTGTGTCATTCCATTACATAATATTCCAATTAAACCTAAAATTCCATTTCATTCCATAAAATTCCATTCGTTTCCCCAACGTTCTATTCCATTCCACAACATGACACTGCATTATACAACACTGCATTCCATTCCACAACATTCGAGTCCCTTCAAAAACATTATTACGATCTGTTAAATATTCCATTGCATTCATTAAAATTCACTACTATGAAGAAACATTCTACTTCATAACACAAATTCCAATCGAATTTACTACATTCTGTTGTATTTCAATTACTGTGTTTCATTCTACTGCATAAGATTCCATTCCAATCCACGAAATTCAATTCCACTCCTTAGCCTCCCATTGCTTTCCCTAACGTTCTCCTTTTATACTACATTCCATTGCATTCCACAATATTCCATTCCATTCTGCAACATTCCATTCAATTCCACAACATTCTATTCCATTCCAAAACATTCCATTCCTTTCCATTCCATTCGATTCCATTCCTACAAATTTTTCCCATTCTTTTGCAAAGCATTCCATTCCATTCTTCAAAATTCTGTTCTATTAATCAAGATTGCACTTCATACCATAATATTCCATTCTATTATACAACATTGCAGTCCATTCCAAACATTCTATTTCATTCCGTTCCATAAGATTTCATTCCAACACACAAAATTCCATTCCACTCCTTTAACTTCCATTCCTTTCCCAACAGTCTATTTCTTTCCATAACATTCCATTACATTCCACAGCGTTTCATTCCATTCCAAAGCTCTCCATTGCATTCCAAAATATTCCATTCCATTCCATAACATTCCATTCCATTCCAACACATTATTCCCACTCTGTTGCATAACATTCAAATCCATTCATTAAAATTTTGTCCTGTTAATGAACATTCCACTTCATAGCATAACATTCGATTTGATTATGCAACATTCTTTCCAATTCATTCTTTTTCATTCTGTTGCATAAGTTTCCATTCCAATCCAAAGAATTCCATTCCATTCCTTAAACTTCCATTCCTTTCAAACATTCCATTCAATTCCACAACATTCCATTCCATTCCATTCCATACAATTCATTCCAAAACACATTATTCCCATTCTGCTACAAAACATTCGAGACCATTCATTCCAATTCGGTTCTATTAATCAAAATTTCCCTTCATAGCATAACTTTCCATTCGATTACACAACATTCCTTTCCAATTCATTCTATTTCATTCTGTTGCATAAGATTCCATTCTAATCCACAAAATTTCATTCCATACTTAACCTCCATTCATTTCTCCAACGTTCTATTCCTTTTAACAACATTCCTTTGCCTTCGACAGCATTCAATTCCATTCCTTTCCCCACCATTCCATTACTTTCCACTACTTCCATTGCATTTCAAATCTTTCCATTCCATAACATTCCATTCAATTCCATAACAGTACGTTACATTCCATAACATTCGATTCCATTCCAACACATTACTGCCGTTCTGTTACATAACATTCCATTCCATTCATTAAAATTCTTCTCTATTAATTAACCTTCCACTTCATAGCATAGAATTCATTCGATTACACATCATCGCATTCAATTGCAAACATTGTATCTCAATCCATTGCATAAGATTCCGATCCTACCGACAAAATTCCACTGCATTCTTTAAAATTCCACTCCTTTCCCCAAAGTTCTATTCCTTTTCACAACATGACACTGAATTCCACAGCATTCCATTCTGTTCCATAAAATTGGATTCCTTTCAAAAACATTCTCGATCTGTTACATAATATTCCATTGCATTCATTAAAATTCACTTCTATTAAGCAACATTCTACTTCATCCCACAAAATTCGAATCGTATATAGAACATTCTATTGTATTTCCAACACTGTATTTCATTCTACTGCATAAGATTCCATTACAAACCACAAAATTCCAATCCATTCCTTTAACTTCCATTCCTGTCCCCACACTCTATTCCTACCCTCAACATTCCATTCCATTCCAAATCATTCCATTCCATTCCACAACATAGCGTTCCATTGCAAAACATTCCACTCCATTCGAACACGATTTTCTGATAATTACCTAACATTCCATTCCATTCTTCACAATTCGGGTCTATTTATCAACTCTACACTTCATACCATAACATTCCATTCCATTACAAAAGATTCCAATCCATTTAAAACATTCTATTTCATTCTGTTGCATAGCATCCATTCCAATCCACAAAATTCCATTCCATTCTTCCCCCTCCATGACTTTCCCCAACGTTCTATTACTTTCCACAACATTCCCTTGCATTTCACAGATTTCCATTCCTTTCCATAACATTCTATTCAATTCCACTACATTTCATTCCATTCCATAACATTCAATTCCATGCCAACACGTTATTCTCATTCTGCTACTCAACATTCCATTCCATTCATTAAAATTCTCTTCTATTAATCCACATTCCCCTCTATCCCTTAATATTACATTCAATTACACAATATTCCATTCCATTTCAAAAAATCTTTTCCATTCTATTGCATAGGATCCCATTCCAATCTACAAAATTTCATTCTATTCCTTAACCTTCCATTCTGTTCAGAAATGTTCTATTCCTTTCCACAACATTCCATTGCATTCAATAGCATTCCATTCCATTCCTTACCTTTCCATGCAATACACCAACATTCAGTTCCATTCCATAACCTTTGTTTCCATTGAAACACATTATTCCCTTTCTGTAACCTAATATTCCATTCCATTCATTTTAATTTGGTTCTATTAATCTACATTCCACTTCGTACCATAACAGTCCCTTTGATTACAGAACATTCCATTCCATTTCAAACCTTCTATTTTATTCTATTGCATCAGATTCCATTACAATTCAAATAATTCAATTGCATTCCTGAATATTTCATTCCTTTCAGCAACATTCTTTTCCTATCTGCAACATTCCATTGCATTCCAAAGCGTTCCATTCCATTAAATAACATTCGATTTCATTCCAACACATTATTGAAATTCTGTTGCAAACATTCCATTCCATTCATTAAAATTTTGTCTTCCTAATGAACATTCCGCTTCACAGCATAACATTCCATTCGATTACGCAACATTCCTTTCCATTTCATTCTATTTCATTCTGTTGCATAAGTTCCATTCCAATCCAAAAAATTCCATTCCATTCCCTTCCCAACATTCCATTCAATTCCACAACATTCCATTCCATTCCATACAATTCATTCCTAACACATTATTCCCATTCTGCTACAAAACATTCGACACCATTCATTCCAATTCGTTTCTATTGATCAAAAGTCCGCTTCATAGCATAACTTTCCATTCGATTACACAACATTCCTTTCCAATTCATTCTATTTCATTCTGTTGCATAAGATTCCATTCTAATCCACAAAATTTCATTCCATACTTAACTTCCTTTCATTTCTCCAACGTTCTATTCCTTTTAACAACATTCCTTTGCCTTCGACAGCATTCAATTCCATTCCTTTCCCCACCATTCTGTTACTTTCCACTGCTTTCCATTGCATTTCAAATCTTTCCATTCCATAGCATTCCATTCAATTCCACAAAATTCCTTTACATTCCATAACATTCAATTCCATTCCAACACATTATTGCCGTTCTGTTACATAACATTCCATTCCATTCATTAAAATTCTTCTCTATTAATTAACCTTCCACTTCATAGCATAGAATTCATTCGATTACACATCATCGCATTCAATTGCAAACATTGTATCTCATTCCATGGCATAAGATTTCCATCATACCCACAAAACTCCACTACATTCTTTAAAATTCCATTCCTTTCCCCAAAGTTCTATTCCTTTTCACAACATGACACTGCATTCCACAGCATTCCATTCTGTTCCATAACATTGGATTCCTTTCAAAAACATTCTCGATCTGTTACATAATATTCCATTGCATTCATTAACATTCACTTCTATGAAGCAGCATTCTACTTCATCCCACAAATTTCGAATCGTATATACAATATTCTATTGTATTTCCAATACTGTATTTCATTCTATTGCATAAGATTCCATTACAATCCACCAAATTCCAATCCATTCCTTTAACTTCCATTCCTGTCCCCACACTCTATTCCTACCCTCAACATTCCATTCCATTCCAAAGCCTTCCATTCCATTCCACAACATAGCGTTCCATTCCAAATCATTCCACTCCATTCGAACACGTTTGTCTGATAATTACCTAACATTCCATTCCATTCTTCAAAATTCAGGTCTATTAATCAACATTCCACTTCATACCATAACATTCCATTCCATTACAAAAGATTCCATTCCATTTAAAACATTCTATTTCATTCTGTTGCATAGCATCCATTCCATTCCACAAAATTCCATTCCATTCTTTCCCGCTCCATGCCTTTCCCCAACGTTCTATTACTTTCCACAACATTCCCTTGCATTTCACAGCTTTCCATTCCTTTCCATAACATTCTATTCAATTCCACTACATTCCATTCTATTCCATAACATTCAATTCCATGCCAACACATTATTCTCGTTCTGCTACTCAACATTCCATTCCATTCCATAAAATTCTCTTCTATTAATGAACATTCCACTCTATCCCATAATATTACATTCAATTACACCACATTCCATTCCATTTCAAACACTCTTTTCCATTCTATTGCATAGGATCCCATTCCAATCTACAAAATTTCATTCTATTCCTTAACCTTCCATTCTGTTCAGAAATGTTCTATTCCTTTCCACAACATTCCATTGCATTCAATAGCATTCCATTCCATTCCTTACCTTTCCATGCAATACACCAACATTCAGTTCCATTCCATAACATTTGTTTCCATTGAAACACATTATTCCCTTTCTGTAACCTAATATTCCATTCCATTCATTTTAATTTGGTTCTATTAATCTACATTCCACTTCGTACCATAACAGTCCCTTTGATTACAGAACATTCCATTCCATTTCAAACCTTCTATTTTATTCTATTGCATCAGATTCCATTCCAATTCAAATAATTCAATTGCATTCCTGAATATTTCATTCCTTTCAGCAACATTCTTTTCCTATCTGCAACATTCCATTGCATTCCAAAGCGTTCCATTCCATTCCATAACATTCGATTTCATTCCAACACATTATTGCAATTCTTTTGCAAACAATCCATACCATTCATTAAAATTTTGTCCACTTAATGAAGATTCCGCTTCACAGCATAACATTCCATTCCATTCTGCAACATTCCATTCAATTCCACAACATTCTATTCCATTCCAAAACATTGCATTCCTTTCCATTCCATTCGATTCCATTCCTACAAATTTTTCCCATTCTTTTACAAAGCATTCCATTTCATTCTTCAAAATTCTGTTCTGTTAATCAAGATTGCACTTCATACCATGATATTCCATTCTATTATACAACATTGCAGTCCATTTCAAACATTCTATTTCATTCCATTCCATAACATTCCATTCCAACACACAAAATTCCATTCCACCACTTTACCTTCCATTCCTTTCCCAACAGTCTATTTGTTTCCACAACATTCCAATACATTCCACAGCGTTTCATTCCATTTCAAAGCTCTCCATTGTATTCCAAAATATTCCTTTCCATTCCATAACATTCCATTCAATTCCAACACATTATTCCCACTCTGTTGCACAACATTTCAATCCATTTATTAAAATTTTGTCCTATTAATGAACATTCCACTTCATAGCATAACATGCCATTCGATTATGCAACATTCTTTCCAATTCATTCTTTTTCATTCTGTTGCCTAAGATTCCATTCCAATCCAAAGAATTCCATTCCATTCCTTAAACTTCCATTCCTTTCCCAACATTCCATTCAATTCCACAACATTCCATTCCATTCCATTCCATACAATTCATTCCCAACACATTATTCCCATTCTGCTACAAAACATTCGAGACCATTCATTCCAATTCGGTTCTATTAATCAAAATTCCCCTTCATAGCATAACTTTCCATTCGATTACACAACATTCCTTTCCAATTCATTCTATTTCATTCTGTTGCATAAGATTCCATTCTAATCCACAAAATTTCATTCCATACTTAACCTCCATTCATTTCTCCAACGTTCTATTCCTTTTAACAACATTCCTTTGCCTTCGACAGCATTCAATTCCATTCCTTTCCCGACCATTCTATTACTTTCCACAACTTTCCATTGCATTTCAAATCTTTCCATTCCGTAACATTCCATTCAATTCCACAACTTTCCTTTACATTCCATAACATTCGATTCCATTCCAACACATTATTGCCGGTCCGTTACATAACATTCCATTCCATTCATTAAAATTCTTCTCTATTAATTAACCTTCCAATTCATAGCATAGAATTCATTCGATTACACATCATCCCATTCAATTGCAAACATTGTATCTCATTCCATTGCATAAGATTCCCATTCTACCCACGTAATTAGATTGCATTCTTTAAAATTCCATTCCTTTCCCCAAAGTTCTATTCCTTTTCACAACATGACAGTGCATTCCACAGCATTCCATTCTTTTCCATAACATTGGATTCCGTTCAAAAGCTTTCTCGATCTGTTACATAATATTCCATTGCATTCATTAAAATTCACTTCTATGAAGCAACATTCTACTTCATACCACAAAATTCGAATCGTATATACAACATTCTATTGTAGTTCAAATACTGTATTTCATTCTATTGTGTAAGATTCCATTACAATCCACCAAATTCCAATCCATTCCTTAAACTTCCATTCCTGTCCCCACACTCTATTCTTCCCCTCAACATTGCATTCCATTCCAAAGCATTCCATTCCATTCGACAACGTAGCGTTCCATTCCAAAGCATTCCCTTCATTCGAACAAGCTTTTCTAAAAATTACGTAACATTTCATTCCATTCTTTGCAATTCGGGTATATTAATCAACATTCCACTTCATACCATTACATTCCATTCCATTACAAAGATTCCATTCCATTTAAAACATTCTATTTCATTCTGTTGCATAGCATCCATTCCAATCCACAAAATTCCATTCCATTCTTTCCCCCTCCATGCCTTTCCCCAACGTTCTATTATTTTCCACAACATTTCCTTGCATTTCACAGCATTCCATTCCTTTCCATAACATTTTATTCAATTCCACTCCATTCCATTCCATTCCATAACATTCAATTCCATGCCCACACATTATTCTCGTTCTGTTACTCAACATTCCATTCCATTCATTAAAATTCTCTTCTATTAATCAACATTCCACTCTATCCCATAATATTACATTCAATTACACAACATTCCATTCGATTTCAAACACTCTTTTCCATTCTATTGCATAGGATTCCATTCGAATATACAAAATTCCATTCTATTCCTTAACCTTCCATTCTGTTCAGAAATGTTCTATTCCTTTCCACAACATTCCATTGCATTCAATAGCATTCCATTCCATTCCTTACCTTTCCATGCAATACCCCAACATTCAATTCCATTCCATAACATTTGTTTCCATTGAAACACATTATTCCCTTTCTGTAACCTAATATTCCATTCCGTTCATTTTAATTTGGTTCTATTAATCTACATTGCACTTCATACCATAACAGTCCCTTTGATTACAGAACATTCCATTCCATTTCAAACCTTCTATTTTATTCTATTGCATCAGATTCCATTCCAATTCAAATAATTCAATTGCATTCCTGAATATTTCATTCCTTTCAGCAACATTCTTTTCCTATCTGCAACATTCCATTGCATTCCAAGGCGTTCCATTCCATTCCATAACATTTGATTTCATTCCAACACATTATTGAAATTCTGTTGCAAACATTCCATTCCATTCATTAAAATTTTGTCCTCTTAATGAACATTCCACTTCACAGCATAACATTCCATTCGATTACGCAACATTCCTTTCCATCTCATTCTATTTCATTCTGTTGCCTAAGTTCCATTCCAATCCAAAAAATTCCATTCCATTCCCTTCCCAACATTCCATTCAATTCCACAACATTCCATTCCATTCCATACAATTCATTCCTAACACATTATTCCCATTCTGCTACAAAACATTCGAGACCATTCATTCCAATTCAGTTCTTTTGATCAAAAGTCCGCTTCATAGCATAACTTTCCATTCGATTACACAACATTCCTTTCCAATTCATTCTATTTCATTCTGTTGCATAAGATTCCATTCTAATCCACAAAATTTCATTCCATACTTAACCTCCACTCATTTCTCCAACGTTCTATTCCTTTTAACAACATTCCTTTGCCTTCGACAGCATTCAATTCCATTCCTTTCCCCAACATTCTATTACTTTCCACTACGTTCCATTGCATTTACATCATTCCCATCCATTGCATAACATTCCTTTCAATTCCACAACACTCCATTACATTCCATAACATTCGATCCCATTCCAACAAATTTTTGCCGTTCTGTTACCTACCATTGAATTCCATTCATTGAAATTCTTTTCTATTAATCAACATACCACTTCATAGCATAGCATTCATTTGATTACACAACATCCCATTCAATCGCAAACATTGTGTGTCATTCCATTACATAATATTCCAATTAAACCTAAAATTCCATTTCATTCCATAAAATTCCATTCGTTTCCCCAACGTTCTATTCCATTCCACAACATGACACTGCATTATACAACACTGCATTCCATTCCACAACATTCGAGTCCCTTCAAAAACATTATTACGATCTGTTAAATATTCCATTGCATTCATTAAAATTCACTACTATGAAGCAACATTCTACTTCATAACACAAATTCCAATCGAATTTACTACATTCTGTTGTATTTCAATTACTGTGTTTCATTCTACTGCATAAGATTCCATTCCAATCCACGAAATTCCATTCCACTCCTTAGCCTCCCATTGCTTTCCCTAACGTTCTCCTTTTCCACTACATTCCATTGCATTCCACAATATTCCATTCCATTCTGCAACATTCCATTCAATTCCACAACATTCTATTCCATTCCAAAACATTCCATTCCTTTC
Organism: Smutsia gigantea; assembly: GCA_032199065.1. Lineage (NCBI taxonomy): Eukaryota > Metazoa > Chordata > Mammalia > Pholidota > Manidae > Smutsia > Smutsia gigantea. The sequence continues at coordinate 13,680 of JAVSCE010003523.1, read as the reverse complement.
CATTCCATTCGATTCCATTCCTACAAATTTTTCCCATTCTTTTGCAAAGCATTCCATTCCATTCTTCAAAATTCTGTTCTATTAATCAAGATTGCACTTCATACCATAATATTCCATTCTATTACACAACATTGCAGTCCATTTCAAACATTCTATTTCATTCCGTTCCATAAAATTTCATTCCAACACACAAAATTCCATTCCACTCCTTTAACTTCCATTCCTTTCCCAACAGTCTATTTCTTTCCATAACATTCCATTACATACCACAGCGTTTCATTCCATTCCAAAACTGTCCATTGCATTCCAAAATATTCCATTCCATTCCATAACATTCCATTCCATTCCAACACATTATTCCCACTCTGTTGCATAACATTCAAATCCATTCATTAAAATTTTGTCCTGTTAATGAACATTCCACTTCATAGCATAACATTCGATTTGATTATGCAACATTCTTTCCAATTCATTCTATTTCATTCTGTTGCATAAGATTCCATTCCAATCCAAAGAATTCCATTCCATTCCTTAAACTTCCATTCCTTTCAAACATTCCATTCAATTCCACAACATTCCATTCCATTCCATTCCATACAATTCATTCCCAACACATTATTCCCATTCTGCTACAAAACATTCGAGACCATTCATTCCAATTCGGTTCTATTAATCAAAATTTCCCTTCATAGCATAACTTTCCATTCGATTACACAACATTCCTTTCCAATTCATTCTATTTCATTCTGTTGCATAAGATTCCATTCTAATCCACAAAATTTCATTCCATACTTAACCTCCATTCATTTCTCCAACGTTCTATTCCTTTTAACAACATTCCTTTGCCTTCGACAGCATTCAATTCCATTCCTTTCCCCACCATTCTATTACTTTCCACTACTTTGAATTGCATTTCAAATCTTTCCATTCCATAACATTCCATTCAATTCCATAACAGTACGTTACATTCCATAACATTCGATTCCATTCCAACACATTACTGCCGTTCTGTTACATAACATTCCATTCCATTCATTAAAATTCTTCTCTATTAATTAACCTTCCACTTCATAGCATAGAATTCATTCGATTACACATCATCGCATTCAATTGCAAACATTGTATCTCAATCCATTGCATAAGATTCCGATCCTACCGACAAAATTCCACTGCATTCTTTAAAATTCCACTCCTTTCCCCAAAGTTCTATTCCTTTTCACAACATGACACTGAATTCCACAGCATTCCATTCTGTTCCATAAAATTGGATTCCTTTCAAAAACATTCTCGATCTGTTACATAATATTCCATTGCATTCATTAAAATTCACTTCTATTAAGCAACATTCTACTTCATCCCACAAAATTCGAATCGTATATAGAACATTCTATTGTATTTCCAACACTGTATTTCATTCTACTGCATAAGATTCCATTACAAACCACAAAATTCCAATCCATTCCTTTAACTTCCATTCCTGTCCCCACACTCTATTCCTACCCTCAACATTCCATTCCATTCCAAATCATTCCATTCCATTCCACAACATAGCGTTCCACTGCAAAACATTCCACTCCATTCGAACACGATTTTCTGATAATTACCTAACATTCCATTCCATTCTTCACAATTCGGGTCTATTAATCAACATTCCACTTCATACCATAACATTCCATTCCATTACAAAAGATTCCATTCCATTTAAAACATTCTATTTCATTCTGTTGCATAGCATCCATTCCATTCCACAAAATTCCATTCCATTCGTTCCCCCTCCATGCCTTTCCCCAACGTTCTATTACTTTCCACAACATTCCCTTGCATTTCACAGCATTCCATTCCTTTCCATAACATTCTATTCAATTCCACTACATTCCATTCCATTCCATAACATTCAATTCCATGCCAACACATTATTCTCGTTCTGTTACTCAACATTCCATTCCATTCATTAAAATTCTCTTCTATTAATCAACATTCCTCTCTATCCCATAATATTACATTCAATTACACAACATTCCATTCCATTTCAAACACTCTTTTCCATTCTATTGCATAGGATCCCATTCCAATCTACAAAATTTCATTCTATTCCTTAACCTTCCATTCTGTTCAGAAATGTTCTATTCCTTTCCACAACATTCCATTGCATTCAATAGCATTCCATTCAATTCCTTACCTTTCCATGCAATACACCAACATTCAGTTCCATTCCATAACATTTGTTTCCATTGAAACACATTATTCCCTTTCTGTAACCTAATATTCCATTCCATTCATTTTAATTTGGTTCTATTAATCTACATTCCACTTCGTACCATAACAGTCCCTTTGATTACAGAACATTCCATTCCATTTCAAACCTTCTATTTTATTCTATTGCATCAGATTCCATTCCAATTCAAATAATTCAATTGCATTCCTGAATATTTCATTCCTTTCAGCAACATTCTTTTCCTATCTGCAACATTCCATTGCATTCCAAAGCGTTCCATTCCATTCCATAACATTCGATTTCATTCCAACACATTATTGCAATTCTTTTGCAAACAATCCATTCCATTCATTAAAATTTTGTCCACTTAATGAAGATTCCGCTTCACAGCATAACATTCCATTCCATTCTGCAACATTCCATTCAATTCCACAACATTCTATTCCATTCCAAAACATTGCATTCCTTTCCATTCCATTCGATTCCATTCCTTCAAATTTTTCCCATTCTTTTACAAAGCATTCCATTCCATTCTTCAAAATTCTGTTCTGTTAATCAAGATTGCACTTCATACCATGATATTCCATTCTATTATACAACATTGCAGTCCATTTCAAACATTCTATTTCATTCCATTCCATAACATTCCATTCCAACACACAAAATTCCATTCCACCACTTTACCTTCCATTCCTTTCCCAACAGTCTATTTGTTTCCACAACATTCCAATACATTCCACAGCGTTTCATTCCATTTCAAAGCTCTCCATTGTATTCCAAAATATTCCTTTCCATTCCATAACATTCCATTCAATTCCAACACATTATTCCCACTCTGTTGCACAACATTTCAATCCATTTATTAAAATTTTGTCCTATTAATGAACATTCCACTTCATAGCATAACATGCCATTCGATTATGCAACATTCTTTCCAATTCATTCTTTTTCATTCTGTTGCCTAAGATTCCATTCCAATCCAAAGAATTCCATTCCATTCCTTAAACTTCCATTCCTTTCCCAACATTCCATTCAATTCCACAACATTCCATTCCATTCCATTCCATACAATTCATTCCCAACACATTATTCCCATTCTGCTACAAAACATTCGAGACCATTCATTCCAATTCGGTTCTATTAATCAAAATTCCCCTTCATAGCATAACTTTCCATTCGATTACACAACATTCCTTTCCAATTCATTCTATTTCATTCTGTTGCATAAGATTCCATTCTAATCCACAAAATTTCATTCCATACTTAACCTCCATTCATTTCTCCAACGTTCTATTCCTTTTAACAACATTCCTTTGCCTTCGACAGCATTCAATTCCATTCCTTTCCCGACCATTCTATTACTTTCCACAACTTTCCATTGCATTTCAAATCTTTCCATTCCGTAACATTCCATTCAATTCCACAACTTTCCTTTACATTCCATAACATTCGATTCCATTCCAACACATTATTGCCGGTCTGTTACATAACATTCCATTCCATTCATTAAAATTCTTCTCTATTAATTAACCTTCCAATTCATAGCATAGAATTCATTCGATTACACATCATCCCATTCAATTGCAAACATTGTATCTCATTCCATTGCATAAGATTCCCATTCTACCCACGTAATTAGATTGCATTCTTTAAAATTCCATTCCTTTCCCCAAAGTTCTATTCCTTTTCACAACATGACAGTGCATTCCTCAGCATTCCATTCTTTTCCATAACATTGGATTCCGTTCAAAAGCTTTCTCGATCTGTTACATAATATTCCATTGCATTCATTAAAATTCACTTCTATGAAGCAACATTCTACTTCATACCACAAAATTCGAATCGTATATACAACATTCTATTGTAGTTCAAATACTGTATTTCATTCTATTGTGTAAGATTCCATTACAATCCACCAAATTCCAATCCATTCCTTAAACTTCCATTCCTGTCCCCACACTCTATTCTTCCCCTCAACATTGCATTCCATTCCAAAGCATTCCATTCCATTCGACAACGTAGCGTTCCATTCCAAAGCATTCCCTTCATTCGAACAAGCTTTTCTGAAAATTACGTAACATTTCATTAAATTCTTTGCAATTCGGGTATATTAATCAAAATTCCACTTCATACAATTACATTCCATTCCATTACAAATATTCCATTCCATTTAAAACATTCTATTTCATTCTGTTGCATAGCATCCATTCCAATCCACAAAATTCCATTCCATTCTTTCCCCCTCCATGCCTTTCCCCAACGTTCTATTACTTTCCACAACATTTCCTTGCATTTCACAGCATTCCATTCCTTTCCATAACATTTTATTCAATTCCACTCCATTCCATTCCATTCCATAACATTCAATTCCATGCCCACACATTATTCTCGTTCTGTTACTCAACATTCCATTCCATTCATTAAAGTTCTCTTCTATTAATCAACATTCCACTCTATCCCATAATATTACATTCAATTACACAACATTCCATTCGATTTCAAACACTCTTTTCCATTCTATTGCACAGGATTCCATTCGAATATACAAAATTCCATTCTATTCCTTAACCTTCCATTCTGTTCAGAAATGTTCTATTCCTTTCCACAACATTACATTGCATTCAATAGCATTCCATTCCATTCCTTACCTTTCCATGCAATACCCCAACATTCAATTCCATTCCATAACATTTGTTTCCATTGAAACACATTATTCCCTTTCTGTAACCTAATATTCCATTCCGTTCATTTTAATTTGGTTCTATTAATCTACATTGCACTTCGTACCATAACAGTCCCTTTGATTACACAACATTCCATTCCATTTCAAACCTTCTATTTTATTCTATTGCATCAGATTCCATTCCAATTCAAATAATTCAATTGCATTCCTGAATATTTCATTCCTTTCAGCAACATTCTTTTCCTATCTGCAACATTCCATTGCATTCCAAGGCGTTCCATTCCATTCCATAACATTTGATTTCATTCCAACACATTATTGAAATTCTGTTGCAAACATTCCATTCCATTCATTAAAATTTTGTCCTCTTAATGAACATTCCACTTCACAGCATAACATTCCATTCGATTACGCAACATTCCTTTCCATCTCATTCTATTTCATTCTGTTGCCTAAGTTCCATTCCAATCCAAAAAATTCCATTCCATTCCCTTCCCAACATTCCATTCAATTCCACAACATTCCATTCCATTCCATACAATTCATTCCTAACACATTATTCCCATTCTGCTACAAAACATTCGAGACCATTCATTCCAATTCAGTTCTTTTGATCAAAAGTCCGCTTCATAGCATAACTTTCCATTCGATTACACAACATTCCTTTCCAATTCATTCTATTTCATTCTGTTGCATAAGATTCCATTCTAATCCACAAAATTTCATTCCATACTTAACCTCCACTCATTTCTACAACGTTCTATTCCTTTTAACAACATTCCTTTGCCTTCGACAGCATTCAATTCCATTCCTTTCCCCAACATTCTATTACTTTCCACTACGTTCCATTGCATTTCACATCATTCCCATCCATTGCATAACATTCCATTCAATCCACAACACTCCATTACATTCCATAACATTCGATCCCATTCCAACAAATTTTTGCCGTTCTGTTACCTACCATTGAATTCCATTCATTGAAATTCTTTTCTATAAATCAACATACCACTTCATAGCATAGCATTCATTCGATTACACAACATCCCATTCAATCGCAAACATTGTGTGTCATTCCATTACATAATATTCCAATTAAACCTAAAATTCCATTTCATTCCATAAAATTCCATTCGTTTCCCCAACGTTCTATTCCATTCCACAACATGACACTGCATTATACAACACTGCATTCCATTCCACAACATTCGAGTCCCTTCAAAAACATTATTACGATCTGTTAAATATTCCATTGCACTCATTAAAATTCACTACTACGAAGCAACATTCTACTTCATAACACAAATTCCAATCGAATTTACTACATTCTGTTGTATTTCAATTACTGTGTTTCATTCTACTGCATAAGATTCCATTCCAATCCACGAATTTCCATTCCACTCCTTAGCCTCCCATTGCTTTCCCTAACGTTCTCCTTTTCCACTACATTCCATTGCATTCCACAATATTCCATTCCATTCTGCAACATTCCATTCAATTCCACAACATTCTATTCCATTCCAAAACATTCCATTCCTTTCCATTCCATTCGATTCCATTCCTACAAATTTTTCCCATACTTTTGCAAAGCATTCCATTCCATTCTTCAAAATTCTGTTCTATTAATCAAGATTGCACTTCATACCATAATATTCCATTCTATTACACAACATTGCAGTCCATTTCAAACATTCTATTTCATTCCGTTCCATAAAATTTCATTCCAACACACAAAATTCCATTCCACTCCTTTAACTTCCATTCCTTTCCCAACAGTCTATTTCTTTCCATAACATTCCATTACATACCACAGCGTTTCATTCCATTCCAAAACTGTCCATTGCATTCCAAAATATTCCATTCCATTCCATAACATTCCATTCCATTCCAACACATTATTCCCACTCTGTTGCATAACATTCAAATCCATTCATTAAAATTTTGTCCTGTTAATGAACATTCCACTTCATAGCATAACATTCAATTTGATTATGCAACATTCTTTCCAATTCATTCTATTTCATTCTGTTGCATAAGATTCCATTCCAATTTAAAGAATTCCATTCCATTCCTTAAACTTCCATTCCTTTCAAACATTCCATTCAATTCCACAACATTCCATTCCATTCCATTCCATACAATTCATTCCCAACACATTATTCCCATTCTGCTACAAAACATTCGAGACCATTCATTCCAATTCGGTTCTATTAATCAAAATTTCCCTTCATAGCATAACTTTCCATTCGATTACACAACATTCCTTTCCAATTCATTCTATTTCATTCTGTTGCATAAGATTCCATTCTAATCCACAAAATTTCATTCCATACTTAACCTCCATTCATTTCTCCAACGTTCTATTCCTTTTAACAACATTCCTTTGCCTTCGACAGCATTCAATTCCATTCCTTTCCCCACCATTCTATTACTTTCCACTACTTTGAATTGCATTTCAAATCTTTCCATTCCATAACATTCCATTCAATTCCATAACAGTACGTTACATTCCATAACATTCGATTCCATTCCAACACATTACTGCCGTTCTGTTACATAACATTCCATTCCATTCATTAAAATTCTTCTCTATTAATTAACCTTCCACTTCATAGCATAGAATTCATTCGATTACACATCATCGCATTCAATTGCAAACATTGTATCTCATTCCATTGCATAAGATTCCGATCCTACCGACAAAATTCCACTGCATTCTTTAAAATTCCATTCCTTTCCCCAAAGTTCTATTCCTTTTCACAACATGACACTGCATTCCACAGCATTCCATTCTGTTCCATAAAATTGGATTCCTTTCAAAAACATTCTCGATCTGTTACATAATATTCCATTGCATTCATTAAAATTCACTTCTATTAAGCAACATTCTACTTCATCCCACAAAATTCGAATCGTATATAGAACATTCTATTGTATTTCCAACACTGTATTTCATTCTACTGCATAAGATTCCATTACAAACCACAAAATTCCAATCCATTCCTTTAACTTCCATTCCTGTCCCCACACTCTATTCCTACCCTCAACATTCCATTCCATTCCAAATCATTCCATTCCATTCCACAACATAGCGTTCCACTGCAAAACATTCCACTCCATTCGAACACGATTTTCTGATAATTACCTAACATTCCATTCCATTCTTCACAATTCGGGTCTATTAATCAACTCTACACTTCATACCATAACATTCCATTCCATTACAAAAGATTCCAATCCATTTAAAACATTCTATTTCATTCTGTTGCATAGCATCCATTCCAATCCACAAAATTCCATTCCATTCTTCCCCCTCCATGACTTTCCCCAACGTTCTATTACTTTCCACAACATTCCCTTGCATTTCACAGATTTCCATTCCTTTCCATAACATTCTATTCAATTCCACTACATTTCATTCCATTCCATAACATTCAATTCCATGCCAACACGTTATTCTCATTCTGCTACTCAACATTCCATTCCATTCATTAAAATTCTCTTCTATTAATCCACATTCCCCTCTATCCCTTAATATTACATTCAATTACACAATATTCCATTCCATTTCAAAAAATCTTTTCCATTCTATTGCATAGGATCCCATTCCAATCTACAAAATTTCATTCTATTCCTTAACCTTCCATTCTGTTCAGAAATGTTCTATTCCTTTCCACAACATTCCATTGCATTCAATAGCATTCCATTCCATTCCTTACCTTTCCATGCAATACACCAACATTCAGTTCCATTCCATAACCTTTGTTTCCATTGAAACACATTATTCCCTTTCTGTAACCTAATATTCCATTCCATTCATTTTAATTTGGTTCTATTAATCTACATTCCACTTCGTACCATAACAGTCCCTTTGATTACAGAACATTCCATTCCATTTCAAACCTTCTATTTTATTCTATTGCATCAGATTCCATTACAATTCAAATAATTCAATTGCATTCCTGAATATTTCATTCCTTTCAGCAACATTCTTTTCCTATCTGCAACATTCCATTGCATTCCAAAGCGTTCCATTCCATTAAATAACATTCGATTTCATTCCAACACATTATTGAAATTCTGTTGCAAACATTCCATTCCATTCATTAAAATTTTGTCTTCCTAATGAACATTCCGCTTCACAGCATAACATTCCATTCGATTACGCAACATTCCTTTCCATTTCATTCTATTTCATTCTGTTGCATAAGTTCCATTCCAATCCAAAAAATTCCATTCCATTCCCTTCCCAACATTCCATTCAATTCCACAACATTCCATTCCATTCCATACAATTCATTCCTAACACATTATTCCCATTCTGCTACAAAACATTCGACACCATTCATTCCAATTCGTTTCTATTGATCAAAAGTCCGCTTCATAGCATAACTTTCCATTCGATTACACAACATTCCTTTCCAATTCATTCTATTTCATTCTGTTGCATAAGATTCCATTCTAATCCACAAAATTTCATTCCATACTTAACTTCCTTTCATTTCTCCAACGTTCTATTCCTTTTAACAACATTCCTTTGCCTTCGACAGCATTCAATTCCATTCCTTTCCCCACCATTCTGTTACTTTCCACTGCTTTCCATTGCATTTCAAATCTTTCCATTCCATAGCATTCCATTCAATTCCACAAAATTCCTTTACATTCCATAACATTCAATTCCATTCCAACACATTATTGCCGTTCTGTTACATAACATTCCATTCCATTCATTAAAATTCTTCTCTATTAATTAACCTTCCACTTCATAGCATAGAATTCATTCGATTACACATCATCGCATTCAATTGCAAACATTGTATCTCATTCCATGGCATAAGATTTCCATCATACCCACAAAACTCCACTACATTCTTTAAAATTCCATTCCTTTCCCCAAAGTTCTATTCCTTTTCACAACATGACACTGCATTCCACAGCATTCCATTCTGTTCCATAACATTGGATTCCTTTCAAAAACATTCTCGATCTGTTACATAATATTCCATTGCATTCATTAACATTCACTTCTATGAACCTGCATTCTACTTCATCCCACAAAATTCGAATCGTATATACAATATTCTATAGTATTTCCAATACTGTATTTCATTCTATTGCATAAGATTCCATTACAATCCACCAAATTCCAATCCATTCCTTTAACTTCCATTCCTGTCCCCACACTCTATTGCTACCCTCAACATTCCATTCCATTCCAAAGCATTCCATTCCATTCCAAAACATAGCATTCCATTCCAAATCATTCCACTCCATTCGAACACGTTTGTCTGATAATTACCTAACATTCCATTCCATTCTTCACAATTCGGGTCTATTAATCAACATTCCACTTCTTACCATAACATTCCATTCCATTACAAAAGATTCCATTCAATTTAAAACATTCTATTTCATTCTGTTGCATAGCATCCATTCCAATCCACAAAATTCCATTCCATTCTTTCCCGCTCCATGCCTTTCCCCAACGTTCTATTACTTTACACAACATTCCCTTGCATTTCACAGCTTTCCATTCCTTTCCATAACATTCTATTCAATTCCACTACATTCCATTCTATTGAATAACATTCAATTCCATGCCAACACATTATTCTCGTTTTGCTACTCAACATTCCATTCCATTCCATAAAATTCTCTTCTGTTAATGAACATTCCACTCTATCCCATAATATTACATTCAATTACACAACATTCCATTCCATTTCAAACACTCTTTTCAATTCTATTGCATAGGATCCCATTCCAATCTACAAAATTTCATTCTATTCCTTAACCTTCCATTCTGTTCAGAAATGTTCTATTCCTTTCCACAACATTCCATTGCATTCAATAGCATTCCATTCCATTCCTTACCTTTCCATGCAATAAACCAACATTCAGTTCCATTCCATAACATTTGTTTCCATTGAAACACATTATTCCCTTTCTGTAACCTAATATTCCATTCCATTCATTTTAAATTGGTTCTATTAATCTACATTCCACTTCGTACCATAACAGTCCCTTTGATTACAGAACATTCCATTCCATTTCAAACCTTCTATTTTATTCTATTGCACCAGATTCCATTACAATTCAAATAATCCAATTGCATTCCTGAATATTTCATTCCTTTCAGCAACATTCTTTCCCTATCTGCAACATTCCATTGCATTCCAAAGCGTTTAATTCCATTCCATAACATTCGATTTCATTCCAACACATTATTGCAATTCTTTTGCAAACAATCCATTCCATTCATTAAAATTTTGTCCTCTTAATGAACATTCCGCTTCACAGCATAACATTCCATTCCATTCTGCAACATTCCATTCAATTCCACAACATCCTATTCCATTCCAAAACATTCCATTCCATTCCATTCCATTCGATTCCATTCCTACAAATTTTTCCCATTCTTTAACAAAGCATTCCATTCCATTCTTCAAAATTCTGTTCTGTTAATCAAGATTGCACTTCATACCATAATATTCCATTCTATTATACAACATTGCAGTCCATTTCAAACATTCTATTTCATTCCATTCCATAACATTCCATTCCAACACACAAAATTCCATTCCACCACTTTAACTTCCATTCCTTTCCCAACAGTCTATTTCTTTCCACAACATTCCAATACATTCCACAGCGTTTCATTCCATTTCACAGCTCTCCATTGCATTCCAAAATATTCCTTTCTATTCCATAACTTTCCATTCAATTCCAACACATTATTCCCACTCTGTTGCATAACATTTCAATCCATTCATTAAAATTTTGTCCTATTAATGAACATTCCACTTCCTAGCATAACATTCCATTCGATTATGCAACATTCTTTCCAATTCTTTCTTTTTCATTCTGTTCCATAAGATTCCATTCCAATCCAAGAATTTCATTCCATTCCTTAAGCTTCCATTCCTTTCCCAACATTCCATTCAATTCCACAAAATTCCATTCCATTCCATTCCATACAATTCATTCCCAACACATTATTCCCGTTCTGCTACAAAACATTCGATTCCATTCATTCAAATTCGGTTCTATTAATCAAAATTCCCCTTCTAGCTGAACTTTCCATTCAATTACACAACATTCCTTTCCAATTCATTCTATTTCATTCTGTTGCATAAGATTCCATTCTAATCCACAAAATTTCATTCCATACTTAACCTCCATTCATTTCTCCAACGTTCTATTCCTTTTAAACATCATTCCTTTGCCTTCGACAGCATTCAATTCCATTCCTTTCCCCTCCATTCTATTACTTTCCACTACTTTCCATTGCATTTCAAATCTTTCCATTCCATAACATTCCATTCAATTCCACAACATTCCTTTACATTCCATAACATTCGATTCCATTCCAACACATTATTGCCGGTCTGTTACATAACATTCCATTCCATTCATTAAAATTCTCTCTATTAATTAACCTTCCAATTCATAGCATAGAATTCATTCGATTACACATCATCCCATTCAATTGCAAACATTGTATCTCATTCCATTGCATAAGATTCCCATTCTACCCACGTAATTCCATTGCATTCTTTAAAATTCCATTCCTTTCCCCAAAGTTCTATTCCTTTTCACAACATGACAGTGCATTCCACAGCATTCCATTCTTTTCCATAACATTGGATTCCGTTCAAAAACATTCTCGATCTGTTACATAATATTCCATTGCATTCATTAAAATTCACTTCTATGAAGCAACAGTCTACTTCATACCACAAAATTCGAATCGTATATACAACATTCTATTGTATTTCAAATACTGTATTTCATTCTATTGTGTAAGATTCCATTACAATCCACCAAATTCCAATCCATTCCTTAAACTTCCATTCCTGTCCCCACACTCTATTCTTCCCCTCAACATTGCATTCCATTCCAAAACATTCCATTCCATTCGACAACGTAGCGTTCCATTCCAAAGCATTCCCTCCATTCGAACAAGTTTTTCTGAAAATTACGTAACATTTCATTCCATTCTTCGCAATTCGGGTCTATTAATCAACATTCCACTTCATACCATAACATTCCATTCCATTACAAAGATTCCATTCCATTTAAAACATTCTATTTCATTCTTGCATAGCATCCATTCCAATCCACAAAATTCCATTCCATTCTTTCCCCCTCCATGCCTTTCCCCAACGTTCTATTACTTTCCACAACATTTCCTTGCATTTCACAGCATTCCATTCCTTTCCATAACATTTTATTCAATTCCACTCCATTCCATTCCATTCCATAACATTCAATTCCATGCCCACACATTATTCTCGTTCTGTTACTCAACATTCCATTCCATTCATTAAAATTCTCTTCTATTAATCAACATTCCACTCTATCCCATAATATTACATTCAATTACACAACATTCCATTCGATTTCAAACACTCTTTTCCATTCTATTGCATAGGATTCCATTCGAATATACAAAATTCCATTCTATTCCTTAACCTTCCATTCTGTTCAGAAATGTTCTATTCCTTTCCACAACATTCCATTGCATTCAATGGCATTCCATTCCATTCCTTACCTTTCCATGCAATACCCCAACATTCAATTCCATTCCATAACATTTGTTTCCATGGAAACATATTATTCCCTTTCTGTAACCTAATATTCCATTCCATTCATTTTAATTTGATTCTTTTAATCTACTTTCCACTTCATACCATAACAGTCCCTTTGATAACACAACATTCCATTCCATTTCAAACATTCTATTTTATTCTACTGCATGAGATTCCATTCCAATTCAAAT
>JAVSCE010003522.1:0-29328 GCA_032199065.1 Smutsia gigantea | reverse complement strand
TAAGTTGAGCAGCAAGAAGGCTGTATCTAAGGCAAAGTACACACAGTCAAGGAAAGGGGAGTGCAGGCAGCCTCAGAGAGGAGGTGCGCTCAAAGGCTTAGGATTTGTGTCTTTTAAGGATTTCAGGAATAAGGTAAAGGGCCAGGGGAGGGTGCATAGGCTTAACATGTGGTCTCATGATGTCTGTCTCTGATAAGAGACCTTATGACCTTATATCACCACCTATAGTCCTCTAGATGTTCTGTAAGATAAACTTAAGGAATTTGTTGATCCTGTTCTCCAAGACAGTAGTGGCCCTTAAGCAGTGGGACCATACCTTTCAGCACTGCTCACTTTGCCTAAAGGTAGGGCCAGTTGTTGGCTAGTCACCATAAACTAGGTAGGAATCTTACCCCCCAGCTCCTTGCTTTTTAGAATGGAATCTTAGCCTTAAGATGGAGTCCCTCCTACTCGTATTATACTATTTATATCTCAGCATTTTTCATTGTGGGCAGGAAGAATTAATCATGGTGCTTATCCATGTCCCTGCTCAAGCTCATCAAGAGGCTCCTCCTCCTCGCTTGCTCCAGTTCCACAGACTTAAAGGGGAGTTTGTGTTGATGTCATATTGGAAATAGTAACTGTCAACCTTAAAACAGCCAGTTGTTTTACCAGCAAAACACATTTTCTTCAGGAATAGCAGAGGAACTGCAGTTTGGGATGCACAAGCTATGGCAAACCATAGGCAAGTCTGGAGATCAAAGGAGGGGAACTTCACTTTATAGAGAAAAGCAGGAAGTTGGCAGGCGCTGCTCTGAGAGGAAGGCCATTGGAGGACGGGAGAATTAAGGGTGGTGAGGTTTCTCACTGGCTGAGTCGCTGTAATTTTTAATGGCTGAACTTGCTGCTGGACAAAGAGAAATTCTTCCTGTGGCTGCACTTGTAAAATAGGCTTCTCCTGATGGGAATGCAAGGTGTTCCCGTTGGGGTGTAAAATTGGCCGTGAGTGCTAGAGCATGGGAGCACCCCGTCTGGCCTCCTGACTCCATTTTAAAAGTTTCCTTTATTCAGCTCCAGTTACTAATTTGTGAGAGAAGTTTGGTTTGCCTCAAGAAGAAAACACGTGGTAAGAAGTCTGTGAAAATGATACACGCTTCACCAAAATAAGTAGAATTATGGACTGTTGTTAGGTGGGTTGATGGAATCAGCAAAGTTTGGTGACTCAGGTTTCCTTTAATGAGTTCGAGAGATTTTTTTCCCCCTTGTTTTCCTTAGGTCCTTTTCTGAAAGCACATGTTTTCTGCCCCTGCTCCACACTGTAGAGAAGGTGTTGAAAAATTCTTTTCTGTAAAGTCCAGATATTAAATTATTAGGCCTTTCACCCCACCAGCTCTCAGTCACAACTACTCAGCCTTGTCCTTATGCAAAAGCACCCACAGACAGTAAGTAAATGAATGGCAATATTCGTGAAACGTAATTATGGGCACTGAAATTTGAGTTGCATATAATTTTCATGCACTTAATTGCATAATTTCATGACATGAAATGTGATTCTTTTGAGCTGCCTAAAAACCTAAAAATTTGTCTTAGCTCTGAAGTCCTACAGAAACAGGTTGTGGGACATATTTGTCCCACTGGCTACAGTTCACCAGCCCCATGGTAGAGGACATTTAAGTCAAAAAAACAGTGTCTTTATTAGGTTAATAAGGTTAATTTTCCCTTCCTTCAACTTTTGCCTACTATATAGCTCTATTTGAATATGAAAACATATCAACGTCAATTCAGCTAGTTCTATTTTAATAAAGGTTCCTTGACTGTATTCCCGGCACGAACATTTTTAAGGAATCCCAGCTGCCGAATTAACTGACAGAGATTCAGATTTGACAAGAGTAAGTCACATATATTCTACTTTGGATAGAACAAACATTCTAGAATAAACACCAAAGTAGGGAGAGAGTACAACTAAGGAGGCTTAATTTGAAAACTGTTGGGCTCATTAGTTATTCCAGGTGGTCCGTCAGTTAAAACATGATCGCCTCAAGCTGCGCACAGACTCTGGGATTGAGACGCAGGACACACTTCACTTGGTTGGGTGCAGTCTAAGAAGGAACACCCCCAGTTGCTCTTGTCCTCCTCTGCTCCCCCAACCCCAGTCTGAAGGCGGGATGCACTCGTGTCCTGGTTTCTCCTGCTTGGAAAACATGCAGCCCTGGTGAAGCATGCCAGGCCATGTCCCCTTTCGGCCCCAACAGGACCTCAAAGCACCATCCTTAGTGGACAGGTGTCCGCTGCAGCCGCTGGCTGTCACTCCTCCTGTCGGATACATCAACTCCTCACACCTTAGGAAGGTGAGGCCTAAGTGACCTCAACTGGCTTCTCTTACTTGAGGAGGCAGAATATAACATATCAGGAACCAAAGCTTTTTTTGACAGGCACCATTAACCAGGAGGAATTTTCTCATACAAAGTAATATATGTTAAATCAAAACATGGCTCAATATCTAAATCTGAATGTGTTTTAGTATCTACTTCCTTTTCTCCCAAGGGGTGTAACTACAGCAGTGTCCTCTTGGTCATTCTCAATATATCCGTGAATTAAAGTAATAATATTTATTTATTTTAGTTAAAAGTATCTGTAGAGCCACAGAAGTTTAGTGTGAGTTTAATTTAGGGACAAACTGGTCCTGAACCAACAGGGCAGATCACAAAAGTATTGGCAGAAACTCGTTCATTTGTTCCTTTGTTTATGCAGTTGCTATGCGTGGATGGTCCGCTGTGAGCCAGATGTTGAGGCCAGTGGGAATATAGGAAAGCTAAGACAAAGTCTTTGCTTTCGGCTTTGCTTATCCTCCAAGCTGGGAAACAAGGAAGTCTAGCCCCAGTGTGGACTCGGGGGTGACTAGCTGGGGGTAAATGCAGGCTCCAGGAGCAGGCAGAGGGGCATCTAAGCCCGGCTGTGTGCTCTGCTGTGCATTGTATCAGACTTACTGGAGACCCCATAACAATTGGGCTAAAGAACTTACTCTAAAATAATTATTCTGTTTTGAAACCTAGAGTCTGAAGAGTACTTATCCATCCAAGTTTGAGGACCCCGTAATAGTTCCTCTTCAAGAATTTGCATGGGATCAGTATCTACAGGAGAAAAAAAGGGTAAAGGATATTTGGGGTATGGGATATGAGCAGGATTGTGCTTGAATTGTTTGTTTATGCATTTTTTCAGAAAAGCCGAAGCAGTAATTTTAATGCAACTAGATTTATTTATTTATTTATTTTTATTTTGGTATCATTAATCTACAGTTACATGTGCAACATTATGGTTACTAAACTCCGTTCATCAGGTCCCCCCCACCAACCCCATTACAGTCACTGTCCATCAGCGTAGTGAGATGCTATAGAGTCACTACTTGTCTTCTCTGAGTTGTACACCCCTCCCCGTGCCCCCGCCAACATTACATCTGCTAACCGTAATGCCCCTTTTTCCCTCTTATCCCTCCCTTCCCGCCCATCCTCCCCAGTCCCTTTCCCTTTGGTAACTGTTAGTCCATTCTTGGGTTCTGTGAGTCTGTTGCTGTTTTTTTCTTTAAGTTTTTTTCTTTGCTTTTATGCTCCTCATATGAGTGAAATCATTTGATACTTGTCTTTTTCCTCTTGGCTTATTTCACTGAGCATAATACCTTCTAGCTCCGTCCATGTTGTTGCAAATGGTAGGATTTGTTTTCTTCTTATGGCTGAATAATATTCCATTGTGTATATGTACCACATCTTCTTTATTCATCTACTGATAGACGCTTAGGTTGCTTCCATTTCTTGGTTATTGTAAATAGTGCTGCAATAAACATGGGGTGCATCTGTCTTTTTGAAACTGGGCTGCTGCATTCTTAGGGTAAATTCCTAGGAGTGGGGTTCCTGGGTCAAATGGTATTTCTATTTTGAGTTTTTTGAGGAACCTCCATACTGCTTTCCACAATTAATGCAACTAGATTTTACTTCTCTAAGTTGTGTACTTTTCCTAAATTACTAAGGGCTAACTTTAAGACAAAGTGAAACACAGGATTTTCTTTTGGAACACATGTGATATGGGTAAGTTTTAAGTCTCTGTAGCTGTTTACCCCTGCTGATGGTTGCCCCTCTGTCCCTGCACGCCGCTTCCTGAGACACCCTAGCATGGCTACAGTGGCCCGTCACTCTGCTGGGCCCTTACTCTGGAAGGTTTTAGGGGTGCTTGGCACAGATACACTGAGGGGCTTGTGTGGGGCTGTCGCCTAGAGGAGCTCTGACCTTAGGCGCCCAGTCCCCCATGGCATCCCAGTTCTCTGCTCTCTGCCCTAAGAGTGCCCCTGGAGAAGCCCGGGCCGCGGCTGGCAGAGCTCTGCTTGCTTGCCTCCTGCTTGTCTCCCCTGGCCCAGGCCTGTAGAGGGCCCCAGTCCCGGTGTCCCCGTCTCACCCCATCTCCCCACATCCCCAACGAGGGCAGTTTGAATTATCCTGGGCTTGGCTGCTCACGCATGTCCTGAGGCCCCGAGGTTATCATGTGGACGGTGTTGCTTTATGAGCTCGCTTTGCTCTCTGCTCAGTCACATGAATGCTTCAAGACTGGGTGACGAATACCATTTGTTAAGCGTCATACCATTTTCACAGCCGCCATACATTCTCACTGGGATTCAGAAAGAACCGTAGCACACACCCACATGTGCTGCTTATATGGCAGACAGCAGTCTAGTGACTCGTGTGCAGGCTGATTCTGGGCCAGCAATTGCTGGGGTGGCCAGTGGCCCCGTCTGTCTGGGATGAGGGGTTTCCTGAGTGTAGGAGTTCCGGCACTAAAGGTGGATGGTCCTAGGCAAACTGGGACCATGGTCTCTGTAGTAGAAAATGACACGTTCTTAATTTTTGTCATCAAACTTGTGTAGTGTTGACGGTGCGCCCCGCACCCGGGAGAGCCGCGACCTCACGCTGCGGTTTGTGTCCCTTCCTCATCCCTGTTCCCACCACCGGAGGCTGGCGTGGCCTCCCGGGCACTTCTGCACTCTCTGCAGCCTGGGGCCCCGGCCTTGAGGCGCTTGTCTGCCTGCTTCTCTCGGGGGTGGGGGCTGCAGGAGGCTCCTGGGTATAATGGCAGCTTCTCTCCACCCATTCCTTACTCCTTTGCCTTTCTTTCCCCCCGGCCTCATCTCCCAGAGGCTTGTCGCCTGAACGGTCGCTTCATTTTCAGGCCAGTTTTCTGTCCTCAGTGCATTGTGTCGTGTTACCTCCGGGGCTTCCTAGCACAGCTGGGGCGAGGTCCAGGCCGGTCTTGTGCGGCCTCAGGACGTGATGCCACCTGAGGGATGGCTTTGGGGCCTCTGGAAAGCCTGGCTCTGCCCCCCTGGCTCAGGCCTGCTGTCCGGAGGCAGGGGAGGAGGTGTCCTCAGGGCATTGGGATCATCAGCCCCCGAATAAAGCGCACCTCCTGCTGTATTTCTTCCCTCAGGCTAGTGGAAATATCCACTGTTAAACTTTTTCCCCCTTTTAAAGTTTTGTGTCCTGTATGGTGTAATCACACTGGCAGGTTTAAACATTCCAGAGTACTGACCCGTAGGCTCTGCCAGTGATTACGGTTCAGCATGAACAAGTTTATTCCTTTCCTCGAAGCAGAGTTTCGGATGTGGCCGCGGGCTGTTGGATGTGAAGTCCGAGTGCACAGAATGCCTTGGAATTGGGCAAAAACCAGAGACTGCATTTTGTTTTCAAGGAAATATAACAAGTATGCTGGACACACATTTTTGTTACCTGTCTACAATGGTGCTATTTCCCAGATGACTTTTGGGTTGTTCATTACTTTTGGGGGTGTGAGATTCTTGAAAATATTCTTAAATTCTTTTTGAGAGCAAAATTCTGAAAGATGGCAAAAAATGCATTTTTTAAAGATTCAGTTCTAGAGCTGATCCCAAGCTCTGGCTGGTGGGCTTAGCAGGTTGGATTTTTTTCCCCCCTCATTACGTGTTTCTGTCCTTTTCCTTACAGGAACTCAAGAATGAAGTCTGGGAATATTCTTCCTGCGTGATGTGTTTTGTTAATGATCAGCTCCTGGGGGACGCCCTTGACCTTCAGAAATGGGCGCGCAGGGTGTGGGATATAGTTGATTTCAAGCCCCCTGCACTTTATGAGGCACTTACTGTGGATTTTTCTGCTAAATTCTTAAGGGACACCAAGGCAAGTGACACTGATTTTTAAAGGAAAGCAGCGGGATCTTTGGCCATTTATACTGATACGGTGTGGCCTGCTGTTACCCTAACAGAGGGCTTGTGAGAGAGCAGAAGGCCGGGTTTTAAAGTTCTCAAGCCTTCCGATAAGCTGGGAAGGGTCATAATATGGCAGGGTCGGCTTGGTGCCGTGTAAATCAGGCGTCTCTCCCAGCAGGCCGACCGCACAGAGGGAAGCCGCTGGTTCAAACATTTCTGCTCCCCAGTCAAGATCCATACGCATTCATCATCCATTTTAAAACAGAAGGATCCCCTCCGAGAAGCCTAAGCCTATTGTAAGACTACCGGAGTGGATCCTTACTCGAGACCCAGGAAAGGCGACGACCCAAATACTCGCAGGAGATGGGTCTTGATACAAACAGCAAGAGGTTTGATTTGCCAGCGCGCTGGGGTCGAGACTCGTAACCCACGCAAGGGCAGAGGAGTTCGACCCCGAGCAGAATTCTCCAGAGGCTTATAAAGGAAAAAAAAAACCACACCTTCAAAAACCACACCAGGGGAAGGAATGGGGGGAGGTCATGGAGCTCTTGCGGGGAGGTCGGTTGAAGATAACAAGATAGCAAAAGCATTTCGGTTAAAGGTTAAAGTCTCACAGGGCCTCAATATTCTTAACTTTATCTTTACAGGCTTATTTGTTCTGTGGTTACACTCAGGGCCTGTTTTACAAACTATTGTACTCAGGGCCTGTTTTGCAACTCAGGCCAAGGTTCAGAGCAAACTTAAAATTTTTCCATTCTTTCACTATCATTCGTCCACCCTTAGTATGAAATAGTTTAATGGATACTTTTTGACACCTATATGAGAGCCTCTGCACTATGAGAACAGAAAGTTTGGGAAGAGAGGTGGCATTTTAAAGTGTGACACATGGCTGGTGAGCAGTAGCCCTGGGAGACTTCCAGGCAAAGGACCCTCAGGAAGCGTGAGGTCCAGAGGGTGGGACAGACGTGGCAGGACGGGGACGGAATAGAGGCCCAAGGACTTTGTAGTTTTGCTCAGAAACCTACAGCAACAGCTGCCACATGCTGAAGGTCATGTCATGTCCGTGGTGGCCATGCCCGCAGAGACCTGGGCTGGGTGCTGAGCCGCGGGAGGGCAAAGAGCTGGTCTCATTCACCCTCACCCAACCGCTGCCTCAAACAGAAGCGGGGACGGAGGAGGTGCGCAGTGAGCGTTGACCAAACGATGCACTTGGAAAATGCTAGAGACGCTGCCTGGGGAAGGAATGTGACATTCACAGCAGTTAGTTCCCGCAGGACAAGGGCCTGGGAGTACCCGGTGTCCTCTGGGAATGGCAGGGGATGCGGGGAGGCCAGAACTGGTGAGAAATGAGCCTGGGAAAATGAGAGTACCCGTCAGGATTCTTGGGGCACATGATACCGAGCGCGCTGATTAACTTCAGGAGGAACGGGGTGTATTGAGAGGATACCGGTAGCCTCACAATTGACAGGAAGGCTGGAGAACCAGCTTCAGAAAGCAGGTGAGAACCAGGGGAGGCCGGGCTGCAGGAAAACATGGCCCGACTCACTCCCCAAGCATGTGCGGCTGCCGGTGCCGCCTGCCCTGGGTTTACGCTCCCACCTTGACCCAGCTAACTTCTCAGCTCTCCTTGCGTCTGTCGGCACCTGGAGGTGCCAGGCCCCCGGCAGGAGCAGCTGACAGTGGAGCCCACTCATAGCCCCGCACCCTGGCTCTCACAGGGTGGAGATGGGGAGTCTGGTCCCCTCAGCTTCTGCAGAGGGTGGTGGGGCCCTGTGGGGTGTTCCCCAAATAAGAAAGGTATGAAGATGTTGAGTAGGGAAAAAAACAAGCAGATCCACTAAAGAAAAGCTCAACTTACTGTCCATTCTGGACTGAATTAAGGAGTTAAATTTTATCCGGAGGGAGCCGAGCCAACAGACTTTTCACAGAGTATGACGTGATCCTCTTTGCTTTCACGGAAAAACACTAACAGCTGTGCAGAGACAGGGTGGAGTGGGGAAAGCTTGGCGGCAGGGTGGCCGTCCGTGAAGCTGCTGTCGTCGCACGGGCTAGTGATGACAGCCTGAATCAGAGTGGCGATGAGGCGAGGACCTAGAGGCCCGAGAAAATCCTTACATCTTTTCACACAGGGGCTGGATTTTTCTTACTCAGGGACTCGTTTCCTTCTGGTTTGGAACAATGTACTAGATGGTTATATTAGCATGCTTGGCCGCTAGAGGATGTAACCTGCATTCGTGCATTTGCTCTCTTTCCATTAGATTTCTCAGCATCGTCTACTCTTGACAACCACACAGAGCTGATGTGCAGGAAGGTTAATGACACCTGAATGGACTGACTTCACAAGTCAACCATGACTTCCATTGTAGTCTTTTTTCTTTTTTAGTTTTTTATATTATTATTAAGGTATCATTGATATACACTCTTATGAAGGTTTCACATGAGAAACATTGTGGTTACTGCATTCACCCATATTATCAAGTTTCCCGCACACCCCATTGCAGTCACTGTCTATCAGCATAGTAAAATGCCACAGAGTCACTACTTGTCTTCTTTGTGCCCCAGTATAGCCCTTTTTCCTCCTGAGCCTGTGAAGTGTACTATATTATGCTACTTATTCTAAAGTAGTAATACTCTTTTATAATTAAGAACTTGCTTTACAGAAGCTGAGAGGCACAAATGAATTATAATTAGTATGGATGTAATGCTTCATTTCTGGATGCCAGCACAAGATTATTTCAGTCTTAATTAAAATAAAAAAGATTAGTATGACAAAATAATGATGGGCATGTATTTAAAAGTGATTTCATTGTGTTTCCTAGATACTTAAGAAATAGGGCAGGGCAAGCCACCTGTTAAATCAGGTGGCATTTTCACATATTGTAATGGCACCCAAGATTGGAAATGTATTTCATTCAATGCGCTCTGCTCCCTAAATGAATGAATGGAGACTAGTGTCTTGCTAATGCGTTTCAGCCGGGCAAGTTCACTATGGATTCAATGTGACCAAAGAAATTGACAGCAAAACGTTCTTTGGGGTGAAAGGGTTAATTACCCGGCTTGTTCTCCCGGCAGAAGGTCGAGCACTGGTGTCTCTGCCTCCACCCAGAGCGCTGGGCTGAGCTCTTTATATAGCACAATAATAGCTTATTGCCTAAAGGTATGGAAGCGGTAGCCTAGCGACAGGCCAGTTACATCATTAGGTGGTTTAAGTTCAGTGAGGATCCTGGCCATAGGAACCCCAACTTCCCCACACTAGTGTTTTCATTTTGGCAGTCTCTTTGGAGGACTAGACAAGGCCTCACAAATGTTAGCTGTCTCTCCCAGAAAGGATGTCAGTTGAAAACAAGAGCCGGGGGCATCTGGGAACATGAAGACATGATGGAAGTAACCCCAGAAGCATGGCATCCTCCTTCCGCACCCCTGGCTCCACACAGCCTCTGGATGGAGTGGCCTCATCTCCTCACTCAGGAAGGCTCTGGCCTGGCTCTGTTTAGCTATTCTTTGCTGTCTCTGAAAATCCAGAACACATGGTAACCAAACCATGGTTCTCACATTGGATGTTATCCCACAATCATTCAGGCAGGAAAATCCCCAGTCTGCTGCTCTTCCCAAAGGGACTGACCCGTGTTTCATTTCTCCTCTTTCATGAGCTGTGGGTGGCGAGACCCTGTTTTCTCTGTGTGTCATTCAGAGCTCCACTGAAGGGTTTTTAAAGTGTGTTATTTAGATTTAAAGACAATAAAATAAAATAAAGCTTCTTTAAGCCATTCTTTTAATTTGGTTGTTAATATTATCCACTGTTACTTCCGGGAAGATGGCGGTGTGAGCAGGGCAGCAGAAATCTCCTCCCAAAACTATATACATCTACGAAAATACAGCAAATGCAACTATTCCTAAAAGAGAGACCAGAGCACACAGGAAAGTGCACAGCGTGCAGCCGCACCTGGGAGGACTCAGCACCCCGCGAGGCGGGTAAGATACAGAGCCGCCACCCGGCGACACCCGAGCACTCAACCAGCTCAGCGCGCCAGCAGGAAGAGAGGATTCGGAGACGGGAGGGAGTGGAAGAGCAGGCCCACGAAACAACCAGCCTCGGTGGTCTGCGCCGGGAGAGCTGACACACATCGCGCAGTGCATCGGACATTGGAGAGGCAGAAGGTGCAGGTTTTGAGCCAGGAACGCGCTGGGACCATGCAGCCAGCGCCCCGGGACAAGAGAAAAGCGCGCACCGTTTGTAGCAGTCTCGGAGAGGCGGGGGGCTCAGCCCTGCAGGCTGGAAGTCCTGGGGAACTTTGGGCCCCTTTGCTGGTGATGGAGAGAAGGGAGCAGCCACGCTGGAACTTTATACAGAAAATAATAGCCTCCCATTCATTCCCGCCCCGGCCAAAAAGCGGGGCGGCCACGACTGTGGATTACTGGAGCAACAGCGACACCTACAGCACATGTAGAGAATCCACTCCAGGTGGGCTTTTTTTTTTTTGCTTGTTTATTTCTTGCCTTTTTTTCTTTTTCACTTTCCTATTTCTTTCGTTCTTATTTCTCTCTTTTCTTTCTCTTCCTTCTTTTTTTTCTTTTTCTTTTTCTTGCTTGTTTGTTTGTTTGTTTAAGCCTTAAAGAGCCCAGCTGACGTACGTGGCACCTACCAGTGACCACTCCTATCAACATGACAAGACAGAAGAACATGATACAGACAAAAATCACCAAGACCCAGACAACCTCTGAGAAGGAACCTGAAGGGATGGAAATGCAGAATATTCCTGAAAAAGAATTCAGAATAAAAGTCATAACCATGCTGATTGATCTACAGAGAAATATGCAAGAGCTAAGGGAGGAAGTGAGGGAAGTCAGGAAAGATAATGCAGAAATGAGACAAGCCATCGACGGGCTCAGCAGCAGACTGGATGAGATGCAAGAGACTGTTAATGCAATAGAAATCAGGGAACAGGAACACAGAGCAGCTGAGGCAGAGAGAGATAAAAGGATCTCAAGGAATGAAAGAATATTAAGAGAACTGGGTGACCAATCCAAACGGAACAATATTCGCATTATAGGAGTACCAGAGGAAGAAGAGAGAGAAAAAGGGATAGAAACTGTCTTTGAAGAAATAATTGCTGAAAACTTCCCCATGCTGGGGAAGGAAATAGTCTCGCAGTCCATGGAAGCCCACAGATCTCCTAACACAAGGGACCCCAGGAAGACAACACCAAGACACATAATAATTAAAATGGCAAAGATCAAAGATAAGGACAGAGTATTAAAGGCAGCTAGAGAAAGAAAAAAAGATCACCTTCAAAGGAAAACCCATCAGACTAACATCAGACTTCTCAACAGAAACCTTACAGACTAGAAGAGAATGGCATGATATATTTAACACAATGAAACAGAAGGGCCTCGAACCAAGAATACTGCATCCAGCACAATTATCATTTAAATATGATGGAGGGATTAAACAATTTCCAGACAAGCAAAAGTTGAGAGAATTTGCCTCCCATAAACCAGCTCCACAGGACATCTTAAAGGAACTGCTCTAGAGGGAAGCACTCCTAAGGCTAAAAAGATGTCACCAGAGAAAATAAATTCATACCAAAGAAAGCAGACCATCCAAATACTAACTAAAGGCAAAGAATAAAACACCTAGTACATAAAGATTGGAGGAGGAAGAATAAGAAGGGAAAGAAATAAAGAAACATCAGACTGTGTTTACAATAACTTAACAAGAAAGTTAAGTTAGATTGTCAGATACTTAAGAAGCAACCCCTGAACCTTTGGTAACCACGAATCTAAAGCCAGCAATGGCAATAAGTACATATCTATCGATAATCACCCTAAATGTAAATGGACTGAATGCACCAATCAAAAGACACAGAGTAACAGAGTGGATAAAAAAGCAAGACCCATCTATATGCTGCCTACAAGAAACTCACCTTAAACGTAAAAATATCCCCAGATAAAAAGTGAAGGGATGGAAAAAGATATTTCATGCAAACAACAAGGAGAAAAAAGCAGGTGCTGCAGTACTTGTACCAGACAAAATAGACTTCAAAACGAAGAAAGTAGCAAGAGATAAAGAAGGACATTACATAATGATAAAAGGGTCAGTCCAACAAGCAGATATAACCATTATAAATATATATGCACCCAACACGGGAGCGCCAGCATATGTGAGACAAATACTAACAGAATTAAAGGAGGAAATAGACAGCAATGCATTCATTTTAGGGGACTTCAACACAACACTCACTCCAAAGGACAGATCAACCAGACAGAAAATAAGTAAAGACACAGAGGCACTGAACAACACACTAGAACAGATGGACCTAACAGTCATCTACAGAACTCTACACCCAAAAGCAACAGGATACACATTCTTCTCAAGTGCACATGGAACATTTTCCAGAATAGACCACATACTAGGCGACAAAAAGAACCTCAGTAAAATTGAAAATATTGAAATTCTACCAACCAACTTCTCAGATCATAAAGGTATTAAACTAGAATTAAACTTCAGAAAGAAAACAAAAAGGCTCACAAATACATGGAGACTTAACAACATTCTCCTAATTAATCAATGGGTCAATGACCAAATCAAAACAGAAATCAAAGAGTATATGGAGGCAAATGACAACAACACAAAGCCACAACTTCTGTGGGACGCAGCAAAGGCAGTTCTAAGAGGAAAGTATATTGCAATCCAGGCCTATCTAAAGAAAGAAGAACATTCCCAAATGAATAGTCTAAAGACACAATTACTGAAATTGGAAAAAGAAGAACAAATGAGACCCAAAGTTACCAGAAGGAGGGACATAATAAAGATCAGAGAAGAAATAAATAAAATTGAGAAGAATAAAACAATAGAAAAAATCAATGAAACCAAGAGCTGGTTCTTTGAAAAAATAAACAAAATAGATAAACCCCTAGCCAGACTCATTAAGAGAAAAAGAGAATCTACACACATAAACAGAATCAGAAATGAGAAAGGAAAAATAACGACGGATCCCACAGAAATACAAAGAATTATAAGAGAATACTATGAGAATCTATATGCTAGCAAGATGGAAAACCTAGAAGAAATGGACAACTTCTTAGAAAAATACAACCTTCCAAAACTGACCAAACAAGAAACAGAAAAACTAAACAGACCAATCACCAGCAACGAAATTGAAGCGGTAATCAAAAAACTACCCAAGAACAAAACCCCCGGACCAGATGGATTCACCTCTGAATTCTACCAGACATATAGAGAAGAAATAACACCCATTCTCCTTAAAGTTTTCCAAAAATAGAAGAGGAGGGAATACTTCCAAACTCATTCTATGAAGCCAGCATCACTCTAATACCAAAACCAGGCAAAGACCTCACCAAAAAAGAAAATTACAGACCAATATCCCTGATGAACGTAGATGCAAAAATACTCAACAAAATATTAGCAAACCGAATTCAAAAATACATCAAGAGGATCATACACCATGATCCAGTGGGATTCATCCCAGGGATGCAAGGATGGTACAACATTCGAAAATCCATCAACATCATCTACCACATCAATAAAAAGAAGAACAAAAACCACATGATCATCTCCCGAGATGCTGAAAAAGCACTTGACAAAATTCAGCATCCATTCATGATTAAAACTCTCAACAAAATGGGTACAGAGGGCAAGTACCTCAACATCATAAAGGCCATATATGACAAACCCACAGCTAATATCATACTTAACAGCGAGACACTAAAAGCTTTTCATCTAAGATCAGGAACAAAACAGGGATGCCCACTCTCTCCACTGTTATTCAACATAGTATTGGAGGTCCTAGCCGCGGGAATCAGACAAAACAAAGACATACAAGGCATCCAGATTGGTAAAGAAGAAGTCCAATTGTCACTATTTGCAGATGACATGGTACTGTACATAAAAAACCCTACAGACTCCACTCCAGAACTACTAGAACTAATATCTGAATTCAGCAAAGTTGCAGGATACAAAATTAACACACAGAAATCTGTTGCTTTCCTATATACTAACGATGAGCTAACAGAAAGAGAAATCAGAAAAACAATTCCATTCACAATTGCATCAAAAAGAATAAAATACCTAGGAAGAAACCTAACGAAGGAAGTGAAAGACCTGTACTCTGAAAACTACAAGACACTCCTAAGAGAAATTAAAAAGGACACTAACAAATGGAAACTCATCCCATGCCCCTGTCTAGGAAGAATAAATATTGTCAAAATGGCTATACTACCTAAAGCAATCTACAGATTCAATGCAATCCCTATCAAACTACCAACAGCTTTCTTCAATGAACTGGAACAAATAATTCTAAAATTCATATGGAACCACAAAAGACCCCGAATAGCCAAAGCAATCCTGAGAAGGAGGAATAAAACAGGGGGAATTACACTCCCTGACTTCAAGCTCTACTACAAAGCCACAGTAATCAAGACAATTTGGTATTGGCACAAAACAGACCCACAGACCAGTGGAACAGAATAGAAAATCCAAACATTAACCCAAACATATACAGTCAATTAATATTTGATAAAAGAGCCTTGGATATACAATGGGGAGATGAAAGCCTCTTCAGCAGCTGGTGTTGGAAAAACTGGACAGCTACATGTAAGAGAATGAAACTGGACTACTGTCTAGCCTCATACACAAAGGTAAACTCAGGGTGGATCAAAGACCTGAATGTAAGTCATGAAACCGTAAAACTCTTAGAAAAAAACATAGGCAAAAATCTCTTGGACATAAACATGAGCAACTTCTTCATGAACATATCTCCCCGGGCAAGGGAAACAAAAGCAAAAATGAACAAGTGGGACTATATCAAGCTGAAAAGCTTCTGTACAGCAAAGGACACCATCAGTAGAACAAAAAGACTTCCTACAGTATGGGAGAATATATTCATAAATGACGTGTCCGATAAGGGGTTGACATCCAAAATATATAAAGAACTCACGCACCTCAACAAACAAAAAGCAAATAATCCAATTAAGAAATGGGCAGAGGACATGAATAGACACTTCTCTAAAGAAGAAATTCAGATGGCCAACAGGCACATGAAAAGATGCTCCACATCACTAATCACCAGAGAAATGCAGATTAAAACCACAATGAGATATCACCTCACACCAGTGAGGATGGCCAACATCCAAAACACAAACAACAACAAATGTTGGCGAGGATGTGGAGAAAAGGGAACCCTCCTACACTGCTGGTGGGACTGCAAATTAGTTCAACCATTGTGGAAAGCAGTATGGAGGTTCCTCAAAAAACTCAAAATAGAAATACCATTTGACCCAGGAATTCCACTCCTAGGAATTTACCCTAAGAATGCAGCAGCCCAGTTTGAAAAAGACAGATGCACCCCTATGTTTATCGCAGCACTATTTACAATAGCCAAGAAATGGAAGCAACCTAAGTGTCCATCAGCAGATGAATGGATAAAGAAGATGTGGTGCATATACACAATGGAATATTATTCAGCCATAAGAAGAAAACAAATCCTACCATTTGCAACAACATGGATGTAGCTAGAGGGTATTATGCTCAGTGAAATAAGCCAAGCCGAAAAAGACAAGTACCAAATGATTTCCCTCATATGTGGAGTATAAGAACTGAGAAAAAAACTGAAGGAACAAAACAGCAGCAGACTCACAGAACCCAAGAACGGACTAATAGTTACCAAAGGGAAAGGGACTGGGGAAAATGGGCGGGAAGGGAGGGATAAGAGGGAAAAACGGGCATTACGATTAGCAGATGTAATTTTGGGGGGGCACAGGTAGGGCAGTACAACTCAGAGAAGACAAGTAGTGATTCTATAGCATCTCACTATGCTGATGGACAGTGACTGTAATGGGGTTGGTGGGGGGGACCTGATGAAGGGGTAGTGTAATCACCATAATATTACTCATTTAATTGTAGATTAATGATATCAAAATAAACTTTAAAAAAACCAATTTCAAAAAAAAATATTATCCACTGTTAATGCTATTGAAACTCTATCACTGAAAACATTATCCTGTTATATTTTTGGTCCTTTCTAAAACTTCTTCCAAGACATTGACCTGCATTATCTTTTTCTCCCTAATTTTAATAGCATGATTTTGTGTTCTTGGATATTTCTATTGACTTCTGTCCAATTGGAAGATTGATTTTTGAGGTAAGAGTTTTTTTGTTGCTGTTATTTAGTAAGTTGGGCAGGGGTAGAAATCTGTCAAAATGTTAAATATTTAAACTTTGAAACCTTTTATCTTTATTTTGTAGTTATACTGCGATGCATGTCCCAAAACATGTAAAAATTTTCAGGTGTTATGCACAGGAAAAGCAGGGTTTTCACAAAGTGGCGTCAGACTGCATTACGCGGGTTCAGTCTTTCATCGGGTAGTACGGGACGGCTGGGTCCAAGGAGGAGGTGAGTTTGAAATCTTAAATACAACTTAATGGCAGCATCAAATCAAAATGTTCAGACTTTGGTTTATCTACCTGTGTGAAATGCATACAGAATTAGGTACATTTAATATTAGATGTTACATATATTTAAAGGATGTTTTATATGGCAAAATGATTAAAGTATTCATACTCTTTTTAAAAATTTCCTGATTTTTAAAGTAAACAAATGTAAAATATATCATACATAATATTCCAAAATAAGTGATGTAAGGAAGCAGGATAACATTTTATATCAAAGTGTAAATTTAAGTGGTCACCTAAGTAAATAAGAGTGCTTAGAATATTCAGGGCTTTTAAGGAACTTAAGAAGTAGGAATCTGAAAATAGAATAAATGGAAAATGACACACCAAAGATGGTACATGGTTACAACTGAGGTGTAGGATGGAAAGCACTTTGGTCTCCATTTGTGCTTTCTTTTCAGGGCAGTTTTTTGACTTTTTACAGACCAGGTGCCTGATGAACAGCATAGAATTAAATTTTGGCGGCCTTTTGGGAGATACCCCATAGGGAACAAGTAGGCAGCAAGTTAAAAATATTTGGGTTAGTTTGGAAGGAGATTTGCTTCCTGGAAGTATGCAGAGGCTAAAATTAATAATGTTTAGTTATTTTTCTGCCATCTGGAACATTCTGAGGTTCAGGAGAAAAATGTTGATTTAATCCAAGCACCTTGTATGTAAATCTTTTTCCCTCAGTTTCTTCAAAATAAGATCTCACCAATATTATTATCTAACCTCATTGTTTTTCTACTTTATATATACACATATATATATGTGTATATATATAGGATGTATATACATACATCAATTAACATAGAAAAGTTTTTTTAATATAATTTATTTTATTATCATTAATCTACAATTACATGTGCAATATTACGGTTATTAAACTACCCCTTCATCAGGTCCCCCCCACCAACCCCATTACAATCACTGTCCATCAGCGTAATGAGATGCTATAGAATCACTACTTGTCTTCTCTGAGTTGTACTGCCCTCCCCGTGCCCCCCCAACATTACATCTGCTAATCGTAATGCCCCTTTTTCCCTCTTATCCCTCCCTTCCCGCCCATTTTCCCCAGTCCCTTTCCCTTTGGTAACTATTAGTCCGTTCTTGGGTTCTGTGAGTCTGCTGCTGTTTTGTTCCTTCAGTTTTTTTCTTTGTTCTTATACTCCACATATGAGTGAAATCATTTGATACTTGTCTTTTTCGGCTTGGCTTATTTCACTGAGCATAATACCCTCTAGCTCCATCCATGTTGTTGCAAATGGTAGGATTTGTTTTCTTCTTATGGCTGAATAATATTCCATTGTGTATATGTACCACATCTTCTTTATCCATTCATCTACTGATGGACACTTAGGTTGCTTCCATTTCTTGGCTATTGTAAATAGTGCTGCAATAAACATAGGGGTGCATCTGTCCTTTTCAAATTGGGCTGCTGCATTCTTAGGGTAAATTCCTAGGAGTGGAATTCCTGGGTCAAATGGTATTTCTATTTTGAGTTTTTTGAGGAACCTCCATACTGCTTTCCACAATGGTTGAACTAATTTGCATTCCCACCAGCAGTGTAGGAGGGTTCCCTTTTTCTCACACACTTGTTGTTGTTTGTGTTTTGTTTGTGTTTTGGATGGTGGCCATCCTCACTGGTGTGAGGTGATATCTCATTGTGGTTTTAATCTGCATTTCTCTGATGATTAGCGATGTGGAGTATCTTTTCATGTGCCTGTTGGCCATCTGAATTTCTTCTTTGGAGAAGTGTCTATTCATGTCCTCTGCCCATTTCTTAATTGGATTATTTGCTTTCTGTTTGTTAAGGTGCATGAGTTCTTATATATTTTGGATGTCAACCCTTTATCAGATACGTTTTTTATGAATATATTCTCCCATACTGTAGGATGTCTTTTGTTCTACTGATGGTGTCCTTTGCTGTACAGAAGCTTTTCAGCTTGATATAGTCCCACTTGTTCATTTTTGCTTTTGTTTCCTTGCCCGGGAGATATGTTCATGAAGAAGTCACTCATGCTTATGTCCAAGAGATTTTTGCCTATTTTTTTTTATAAGAGTTTTATGGTTTCATGACTTACATTCAGGTCTTTGATCCACCTTGAGTTTACCTTTGTGTATGGGGCTAGACAGTAGTCCAGTTTCATTCTCTTACATGTAGCTGTCCAGTTTTTCCAACACCAGCTGCTGAAGAGGCTGTCATCTCCCCCATTGTATATCCAAGGCACTTTTATCAAATATTAATTGACTGTATATGTTTGGGTTAATGTTTGGATTTTCTATTCTGTTCCACTGGTCTGTGGGTCTGTTTTTGTGCCAATACCAAATTGTCTTGATTACTGTGGCTTTGTAGTAGAGCTTGAAGTCAGGGAGCGTAATTTCCCTGTTTTATTCCTCCTTCTCAGGATTGCTTTGGCTATTCGGGGTCTTTTGTGGTTCCATATGAATTTTAGAATTATTTGTTCCAGTTCATTGAAGAAAGCTGTTGGTAGTTTGATAGGGATTGCATTGAATCTGTAGATTGCTTTAGTAGTATAGCCATTTTGACAATATTTATTCTTCCTAGCCAAGAGCATGGGATGCATTTCATTTGTTAGTGTCCTCTTTAATTTCTCTTAGGAGTGTCTTGTAGTTTTCAGAGTACAGGTCTTTCACTTCCTTCATTAGGTTTATTCCTAGGTATTTTATTCTTTTTGATGCAATTGTGAATGGAATTGTTTTTCTGATTTCTCTTTCTGTTAGTTCATTGTTAGTGTATAGGAAAGTAACAGATTTCTGTGTGTTAATTTTGTATCCTGCAACTTTGCTGAATTCAGATATTAGTTCTAGTAGTTTTGGAATGGAATCTTTAGGGTTTTTTATGTACAGTATCATGTCATCTGCAAATAGTGACAATTTGGCTTCTTCTTTACCAATCTGGATGCCTTGTATGTCTTTGTTTTGTCTGATTGCTGTGGCTAGGACCTCCAGTACTATGTTGAATAACAGTGGAGAGAGTGGGCATCCTTGTCTTGTTCCCGATCTTAGATGAAAAGCTTTCAGCGTCTCGCCGTTAAGTATGATGTTAGCTGTGGGTTTGTCATATATAGCCTTTATGATGTTGAGGTACTTGCCGTCTATACCCATTTTGTTGAGAGTTTTAATCAGGAATGGATGCTGAATTTTGTCAAATGCTTTTTCAGCATCTATGGAGATGATCATGTGGTTTTTGTTCTTCTTTTTGTTGATGTGGTGGATGATGTTGATGGATTTTCGAATGTTGT
This sequence comes from Smutsia gigantea, assembly GCA_032199065.1. Classification (NCBI taxonomy): domain Eukaryota; kingdom Metazoa; phylum Chordata; class Mammalia; order Pholidota; family Manidae; genus Smutsia; species Smutsia gigantea. The sequence continues at coordinate 9,413 of JAVSCE010003522.1, read as the reverse complement.
ACCATCCTTGCATCCCTGGGATGAATCCCACTTGATCATGGTGTATGATCCTCTTGATGTATTTTTGAATTCGATTTGCTAATATTTTGTTGAGTATTTTTGCATCTACGTTCATCAGGGATATTGGTGAAGGTGGCATTTTTGTACTTAAAATCCCGTTTGTAACTGATATATAAACATAGACCTAGCATTTGGATATTGAACTTTTAACTCTATCTTTGCTAGATTCACTAATTAGCGTCATAGTTGTTCATATGCCTTAGCATTTTCTTCATACAAAATCATGGTTCTGTAATTATAGACTCTTACCTTCTCTACCTTCTTGATACCCTTACATGAAACAATACAATTACTGTATTGTTGCACTGTGACCTGCAAAACATATGGAGTAAAAACGAGAGTGAATATTCTCTTATTTTCACCTTGCTTTAGGGGAAAGTGTGTTGTCTTTCAGTCATCAGACTCCCACAATCATAACTGGGTCTTGAATTCTATCAAATGGTTTTTCTACATCTACTAAAATCACCATATTTTTTCTCTTATATGATTAATACCAGTTACATTGATTGCTTTTTTTAATGTTAATCCAGCCTTACGTTTGTGGAATACATCTCACTTGGTGGTAGTATTATTATCTTTTTATTCCTTATCAGTTGCTGAACTTGATTTCGAAAGTTGAACATCATTGTATTGCTTCATTTATACTGTTCTTATTTAGTTTTGGTATCGGGGTTGTTCTGGCTTTATTAAGTCATATAGCTAGTGTGTTCTCTCTGCTTACTGAAGGAATTTGTGTAGTTTTCATTTTATTTCTTCCTTTAATTTCCTAAAATTCATCAGTGGAGCTATTTGGTCTCAAATTTCCTTTCGAGGAAGGTTTTAGTTATAAATTCAATTTCAGGACATTCTGTTTTTTTATCCCTCATGTCTATTCTGGCAACATTTTTTTTAATATAAATTTTATCTAAGTGCTTAATTTTATTGCATTGAATATTTTATAGCCTCCCCTTAATATCCTCTAATAAGGGCAGTGACTTCCCTTATTACCTTATGAACCCAGGAAATCACTCCCTCTCTCTGCTCCCTCCCAACCCCCCCAACCCCTTGTGGGTCAGATTTATAGATTTTTTTCATCTCCTCCAATGTACCATATTTTGTTTTGGTTGACATTTTCTGTCATTTCTTCATTTTCTATTTCAATGGTTTAAATATTATCTTTGGTAATTCCTTCATTTTACCTAATTGGGGATTCAGTTGTATCTCTTTTTCTGGCTTAAGTGCAAGCTCAGTATGTCAGTGTTGAACCATTGTTCTTTCCTAATAGGAGCCTTTAGAGCTATAAATTTTCTTGTAAGCCTGCTTTAGCTGCATCCCCCCAGATTTTGGTTCGTTTCATCTCTCAGTTTAAAACGTTTTTAATTTCCATCTCATTTCCTTTTTGTCCTCTAAACATGTTGCTTAATTTCCAAATACATTGGGATTTCCTAGTACTTCGTTATTGATTTATAATTCTTTTATTGGCAACCATACTGTGTGTATTTTCAGTCCTTTCCTGTTTATTGAGATATTTTATGACCCCCGCCTCTCTTGATAAATATCCCATTTGTCCCTTGACAAGAATGTGTATTCTGCAGCTGTTGAGTGGAGGATTTGTTCCATCAATGTCGATTAGGGTAAGGTGCTTGAGACTATTGTTAAATCCTCTATGTCCTTCGTGGTTTTGTTTTTGGGGGGTTTTTTTTGTCTATGTTTTCTAGCAATTTCTGAGAGAACAGATTTGATAGTTAATGTATTCTTTCCCCTAATACATTCTCCCTTTTTCCCCCTTCTGTTACCTTCTGGGCCATTTTTGCAAGTAAGAAATCTGCAGGCACCATAACTGCAACTCATTTCAGGTAAACTGTTTTTTATTTGATACATTTCTCTTTATCCTTGAAATTGTGCTGTTTTACTCTGTCTAGGATTTGGTTGGTTTTTATTACCTGTGCTTGTCATTTGATTGCCCTTTATATTGGAGTACTCTTTTTCCTTTAATTTACCATTTTTCTTAATGTTTATTTTCTTCAGGAACTTTAAACTTACATACTATCTTCTCAATCTGTTCCCCATATTGTGTAACTTCCCTTTCAGATTTTTTTTTTCTATCTCTGAGCTGACCTGGGTCAATTTGTACATACTGCCTTCCTGGGTACAAATTCTCTGTTTGAATTTTCCCCATCTAGTGTTTATCTTCTCCCTTCAGGATTTTTTTCTTTTTTTAATATTCAGCTCTTATTTATCCTTTTGAGTATCCCAAATAGTTAATCCTGTGTCTTTGTCCCATTTCCATTTTTTTGGTTTTCTGTGGGCTAAGCTTATCTTCCAGTCCCTGGATTCGATGGCTTCCCTCATATTTCTCTGTGTATGTATGGATGTGTATTTGTAAGTTCATGTAGAGGAGATATTCTTATCCACTGCCCATCTTCCAGTCTCCAGATTCATCAAGGACCTCCGCTGACCCCGCAGTGCCCAGTGCCCAGGTGCATCCTGGGGAACTCCTCCCAGGCACTGTGGAATCTGGCTGATCCTGTTCCTGACCCAGTGAGGCATTATTAATCCAGCTACTTTTCGGTTACTCCTGAGTTCAGGAATTTGTCTTCCTCACCGGGGGCCCTACCACACCCTTACAATATGCTAAAGGCACCAGGTTGCAGGAGATAGCCAAGCCATTCTCTTCCGAGTCCTGGTTTCCTGTAGGTGAACCAGCTCAGGTCCCCCAGCTAGGCAGGCAGGGGCCATCTTTATCTGTTAATGGAAACACACTCCTGCAGAACTCTGAGCCCAATTTGTGGACTCAGGGCTTGATCGCACTGATGTGTGAATCTTCTCTTTTAATGTTTATCTGCACTGCTGCATGTTTTGAAAGACAGGCCGTTCTGCACACTGAGCTGTCTTGATTAGAAATCAACATTGTTTGTTTTTGTTTTTGTTGTTTTGCACCAATAAAAAGGCTTCACTGTCTCATTAGAAAGGAGTTGTCACAAAGAAGCCGCAGCCCTTAGCTACTGTTTTCTTACTCTTGAATGAAGCAGTCCTTCGCACACAGTGTCAGGCTCCCTCCTTGACGGAAAGGGGCTGGACATTCCTTTCCCGCTCCTGTTGGGTCACTCCCCACGCACAAACAAACTGGCCTCGGTCACAGCAGCACAAAGTACAAACTGACTTTCCCCGTTCTGCCACCTCTCCAGTAAAGGTTGGATGGGCTTGCTGAACGGTAAGCCCCTTCCGCCGGGAGAACCTATGGTTCTGTCGATGGGCCAGTGCCTCTCCCTGGTGTCCTTCTGGAAGAGAACAGGTGCTCCTTGGGTCTTTGGTGAGAGCACAGGGCTAGCCAGGCTGATCTTTGGCCTCTGCTGAAAGGCATTCTTTGATCTGGCATTTTTCTAGCCATGGAAATGGACTGAACCACATCCCTGAGGAAGCCCTAATAGGAGCGTGGTTGATCTTCAGAGGAGAATAGCCCTAGAAAGAGGAAATATTGTGGAGAAGATGGGTTTGGTGGAATCCATTGAGGTTACTTTCCTGAGTTCCTACTCTGTGCTGTGTGAACAGATGTGACTAAGAGGAATTGCTACCCTGAATTATTATGCTGTGGCTAAGAGCTTACGGTCAGGAGACAGGAACCTTGTCAGTGGTATAAAATTGGACAAAGCAATACACTTCCTCAGGCCTCGATGTCCTTGTCTGCAGAGAATAACAACACTTAGCATCCTTTGAGCTTTTCCCAAAGGCAAGAGACTGTGCTTTATACTTAGCACCACATTTAATCCTCCCAGGTTCACATAAGGCAGGTGCTGTGGCTGATCCCTTTTACTAATTGCCCACATCACACAACAGAAAATGCACAGTCCTGAGATTTACAGAGTACCAACCAGCTCATTACATTAGGCTGTGTCTTGTGCATAAAACAGGCATGATTGTTTCTGCCTTACCCGTTAGCTCAGAGGAGTAAATGAGACTTGCAAAGGTCCTGGGCCACAGCACATGCTCGGAAATACTAGCTCATGAGCAGTTTGGAGGTGGCATCTAACTGCGAAACCCATTAAGAGATGCCCATCAGATTTTCCCAGGGCTTCTTTCTCCTTGACATCCCTCTGTCCCTACACCATCACCTCCCCAGACACAGCTCCATCTGTCCTCTTTTCTTCCTCTGTGTATGTACATCTTTGTCATGATAGCTATTTGCCAACACAAGGGCTCACTGTAAAACCGTGAGCTCCCAGGGAAACTGTTTTCTTTTCAAATTGAGTGTTATGATATCCATCCAGGGCCATGGTATAGCACAGGCAAGGTAGAGACAATATTCTGGCTCATGTAACTGTAGTCCAGGACGGTGCCTTATGGATGGGGTGGAATGGATGTCTCCTGTCTCATTGAGAACATGATGCTGGGGACAAAACTTAGGGAGGGGCCAGGGATAGACAAGGAGCTACATGCTTCCAGTGAGTGGAAGAATGCAATGAAATTGATATCAAGCCATGCTTATTAGTGGGACAAGAAGCCATGCCTCTGGCCACTGCAAAATGCCTAGGTGCGTGCACCCAAATTAAGTCAGAAACTCATTGTCAGGGTGTCTGCCGTACCCCCATACTCCAGTCGAGTGATTGGTTTTGGAGGTGGGGTCTTTGGGAGGCTATGAGGGTAGATGGAATCAAGAGGGTGGCCCCACTCTGGTTCCTGCCCTCCCAGACCACCCTGAGGTCGTGTGAGCATGTCACGGGATGGCAGCCACCTCCAAGCCAAGGGAAGAGGTCTCAGAGGGAAACCTGTGTGGCTGGCACCCTGCTCCTGGACTTCCCACCTGCAGACTGTGAGAAGGAAATTCCTGTTGTCTGTGCCACCTACTCTATGGCATTTTGCTAGGGCTGCTTGACCTGACTCACAAACTCCATTACAATACTCCCCACAACGGGAAGCAGTAACCCCTTCTCTGAGTTTACTATCTTACCGCTGTTTTCATAATCTCCTACCAAATACCACCACACATATATGCATGGTTTTTTGCCCTTGTAGATAGATAATAAGCTGTTTAAGAGCACGGACCCTGTCTAGTGTCCTAGCATCTATCTACCTGTCTTATTTCACGGAAGTGGTCTGTCAACGATTTTCATTGCCAAAATGAACAATTAACAATGAATGGTTTTTTGGTACAGATTTCCTCACGTACTAAAATATTCCATTTCTGACTGCTTTTGTTTGAAATCCAAGAGGAAAACAAAACAAGGTAGATGGCGTCTCAGTGCAAAAGGGAGAAACAGTGAATGAAGAAAGGATCCATTTAAAAAAATAATCTGTGATTAAAGCAATAAAATCATTCTGATATGCTGCATTCCAAAAGGCTGGCCTTCTCCCTCTGTGATACATACGTGCTTCCTTCTGCATGTCCACATGATTACAGACTTAGTTTCTCTTTTTCCTTTGAACTGTATCATTTTAAAACCAACTGAAGTGATACCCCTTCCTGGAAGATTTTGGAACTCATACTCCATGCAATAGAGACCTCATTTTCTTACCTTTTAAATTGCAGTAGACAATAGTAAATGAGGCTCGTATGTGTCCTGGATCATAAGCATGCTCCTTGTGTATAATATATTCTCTATCTTCTGCTAGTTCTTAACTTAAGAGCACTGATTACATCTCTTCTGTAGAATCCCTATGACGCTGGGTGCCAAGCCTTGTACATGGTTTCAGCTCAGTGTTGGGCTGCTGATTTTTCATTCATCAATTTAATCTAGGATACGTTGGCTCCTGGTTGTTATTACATATCCCTTCCACATTTTGTATTAAACTATCCTGAGGCATTCACACTGCAGATTGGGCCCACAAGTAACACAAGATCCATCCCCATTCTCTTAAATATTAAATCCCTGGCTCATGTCACATAAATTCTTCCTAGGTCCCCAGGGGCATTAATGCAGACCCTGGGTCTGCTTCTCTGAAATTCTCGTGTTTTTTTCTGCCCTTCATCCACCTCATTCTGGCCTACAAGCATAGGCCGAGCAGGACTCTGCCACTATGTGGTGCGTGATACACGATATTACACTGGGCATCTTTAAGAAGCCAATTAGCAAACTTGAAATGTTCCAGTGCATTTATTTTAAACTCTTCCATAATGTCAGCATGCGCCTTTAGCCTCTGTAGCAATCTTACGAAGATTTTGATAGTTGTTCTGGCCTAGGCATCTTCTTATTTATACTGAATTGTAAGTAGCACTTAGGAAAAATAAAGGTAAATGTTTTTGTGTATATGTACAAAATAATGTCATTTATCTCCACTGGATTACATATACCTCTTTAGAATTAAAAAGAAGTTCTCAGTGCTTACTCTACAGTACTGTTTAGAGTGTATCTGTAACATCTTCAAATAATAGTGCGCCTTGTCCTATAGAAAGTAAGCTTACAACAGTCTGCTGCCCACGCCACCTTGTGCTATTTTTGTCACGTGTTTTACTTCAACATATATGTTAAACCCACAGTTTATTAAAATTTCCTTTAAAATGTTGATTACCTTTTAAAGAAATTTTAAACAACAAAAGAAAGTCCCTTGCATTTGCCCACAGGAATACCCTCCTGTCACGCTTCACTGTGGATGGAGTCCTCCGGTATCATTTCCATTTTGCCTGAAGAACTGGGTTTAACATTTCTTAAAGAGCAAATCTGTTGGAGACAAATTTCTCAGCTTTTGTGTGTCTTAAAAAGTCTCTCTTTCTCCCTCCTTTTCAAATGATATTTTCATTCGACATAGAATTCTAAACTGACAGTTATGAGGATTTTTTCAGCCCTTTGTTGATGCTGTACCATACCTGATGACCGGCACAGTTTCCATGGGGTACAAGTGAGTGCCTGAAGACACAAAATAAGAAAAAAGCCAGAGACCGTTCAACAGATGGAGCTAAACTGATGTATACACTCCTCAAAACCGGAATGTTGCTTGCTCCACTGATTCCCACACAAGGAAACATCAGCAAGATGGACCTCCCATTTTCATACCCTGGAAGTATTGTATTTGGGGGGGGTGATGGACACCGTGTGCCTAGAATGGATGTGGCTCTCGTGCATAAGGAAAATAGCTAAGAACCTGACTAGTTCTTCACAGTAACCAAAGGGTTTTCAAACTGCCATTTCTCCAGAACCCAGTGGCCAAGAGTTTGGTATACGGATCTTCTAGTTCCGTTTAAATACCTATTCATTTGTGGAACGATGGCCTGATGTAGTTTCCTTTTTTAACCGGGTAACGCACTAATTCAAGTAGAAACGGCTGATTTATATTTTTAGTGCCCTATGTATACACTATGAAAAATCCCATTAGGCAGAATAGTGGTTATTCATGTTGCCGATATTTGCAATGAAGAGTTTTGCATTTTAATGGCAATGTTCACTCCTGGGACTCAGGGACCACAGAGGCATACATCAAAGTCTTAATCTTGTCTCTCTTAAGGCACAAAGATTTGGGATGGCGGTATTGACCTGTATGGTGACCAAGAGGAAAACGTGCATGTATTCTGCTTGCTTGGTTCATTGTTCTTTAAGAGAAAATAGTACTGCATTTAGTTTTCATTTTACAGCAAACATTGACGTTGCAGGTGAAATTTACTTGAACTCTCACCAGTGAATTTCAGATTAAATGGAAAGTCATTGTCTTGGCTCTATTTCTGCTGTCATTGCCATTTTCAAGGCTCCCAAAGCAGCAAGGGTGAAAGATAAAATAATAAAACATTAAACCTTAAAAGGCATGGGATGAAACAAAAAAAATGAACTCTAAAATTAGAGGCTGGTCGATGATGAAGCAATGACAAAATCCTTACAAACAGGAATGTTTCTCCAAAAAAAGAGAGGGAGTTTGAAAACTCCCATTACTACTTAAAATGCCACCTACAGTGCCAATGGCCTGGGAGTGTATCTGAATTCAGAACAGAATGCGGTGTGTTAGACTTCCGGGAAGATGGTGTGAGCAGGGCGGCAGAAATCTCCTCCCAACACTATATTTATATACGAAAACACAGCAAATACATCTATTCGTAAAAGAGAGACGAGAATACACAGGAAAGCGCACAGCGTGCAGCTACACCCGAGAGGACTCGGCACCCCAAGAGGCGGTCTTAAAGAGCCCAGCTGACATACGTGGCAACTATCAGTGACCAAATTATACAGCCATGAAAAGACAGAGGAATATGATTCAGACCAAAATCAACCAGACAAACCCAGAGAGGGATTCTGAAGGGATGGAAATGCACAGTCTTCCTGAAAAAGAATTCAGAATAAAAGTCATAACCATGCTGATGGACCTACAGAGAAATGTGCAAGAGCTGAGGGAGGAGGTGAGGGAACTGAGGAAAGACAATGCAGAAATCAGACAAGCAATCAACAGGCTTAACAGCAGACTGGATGAGATGCAAGAGACTGTTAATGGAATAGAAATCAGAGAACAGGAATACAGAGAAGCTGAGGCAGAGAGAGATAAAAGGATCTCTAGGAATGAAAGAATATTAAGAGAACTGTGTGACAATCCAAACGGAACAATATTCGCATTATAGGAGTACCAGAGGAAGAAGAGAGAGAAAAAGGGATAGAAAGTGTCTTTGAAGAAATAATTGCTGAAAACTTTCCCTCGCTGGGGAAGGAAGTAGTCTCGCAGTCCACCGAAGCTCATAGATCTCCTAACACAAGGGACCCAAGGAAGACAACACCAAGACACATAACAATTAAGATGGCAAAGATCAAAGATAAAGACATGGTATTAAAGGCAGCTAGAGAGAGAAAAAAGATCACCTACAAAGGAAAACCCATCAGACTATCAGACTTCTCAACAGAAAGCCTTCATATAACAGAAGAGAATGGCATGATTGAGCTTAACGTTATGAAACAGAAGGGCCTCAACCAAGAATATTGTATCCAGCACGATTATCATTTAAATATGACGGAGGGATTAAACAATTTCCAGACAAATGAAAGTTGAGAGAGTTTGCCTCTCATAAACCACCACTGCAGGATATCTTAAATGGACTGCTCTAGATGGAAGCACACCTAAGGCTAAAAAGATGTCACTAGAGAAAATAAAATCATAGCAAAGAAAGCAGACCATCCAAATACTAACTAAAGGCAAAGAATAAAACACCTATTATAGAAAGAATGAGGAGGAGGAATAAGAAGGGAGAGAAAGAAAGAAACATCAGACTGTGTTTACAATAACTTAACAAGAAAGTTAAGTTAGATTGTTAGATAGTAAAGAAGCAACCCTTGAACCCTTGGTAACCACGAATCTAAAGCCAGCAATGGCAATAAGTACATACCTATCAATAATCACCCTAAATGTAAATGACTGAATGCACCAATCAAAAGACACAGAGTAACAGAATGGATAAAAAAGCAAGACCC
>JAVSCE010003521.1:0-49186 GCA_032199065.1 Smutsia gigantea | reverse complement strand
CATCTCATCCATTCTGCTGTTAAGCCCGTCGATCGCTTGTCTGATTTCTGTATTGTCTTTCTTCAGTTCCCTCACTTCCTCCCTCAGCTCTTGCACATTTCTCTGTGGGTCCATCAACATGGTTATGACTTTTATTCTAAATTCTTTTTCAGGGAGGCTGTGCATTTCCATCCCTTCAGACTCCCTCTCTGGGGTTGTCTGGTTGATTTTGGTCTGAACCATATTCCTCTGTCTTTTCATGGCTGTATAATTTGGTCACTGATAGTTGCCACGTATGTCAGCTGGGCTCTTTAAGACTTTAAAGAGAGAAGAAAAAAAAAGAGAAAAAAAGAAAAAAAGAAAGAAAAGAAAAAACAAAAACAAAACAAAAAACAAAACAAAACAAAAAAACAAAAAAAATGCCCACCGGACGTAGATTCTGTGGGAATGCTCTAGGTGGCGCTATTGCCCCACTATTCCACAGCTGTGACTGTGCCGCTCCCGCAGGGCCCTTTATCACTCTGGCAGGGGTGGGAGCGAATGTTGATCTCAGTGAGAAGTGTTAAGTATGGCTATGCTTCCTCAGTCGCCAGCTAAGGTGTCTGACACTCCCCAGGACTCCCAGCCTGCTGGGCTGGAGTGTGCCGGGCGATCTGGCTCCTCCGCTGGGCTCCTGTCTCTTTAAGACCGCTGAAGAAAGCGCGCTTTTTTTTTTTTTTTTTTTTCCTTCCGGGAGCCAGCTGCAAGCACCCTGGCACCTTCCCTGCTCAGATCCTGCCCCTCTGTCTCTCCAATCTCCGCTGCACTGCGCAATGTGGGTCAGCGCTCCCCGCACAGATCCCCGGGGCTGGCTACTTCATGGGGTGTGCTTCCAGTCCCTCCCAGCTCTGAATCCTCTCCTCCCGCCGGTGCACTGGGGTGGGGGAGGGCTCGGGTCCCGCCGGGTCGCGCCTCCGTATCTTACCCGCCTCTTGGGGTGCCGAGTCCTCTCGGGTGTAGCTGCACGCTGTGCGCTTTCCTGTGTATTCTCGTCTCTCTTTTAGGAATAGATGTATTTTCTGTGTTTTCGTAGATAAATATAGTGTTGGGAGGAGATTTCTGCCGCCCTGCTCACACCGCCATCTTCCCGGAAGTCCCAACAAATGATAATCTTTTAACCACTTTTTTCAAAGCTCTAATTGTTTAGTCTGGCGAATCCTGTGTTACTTGATCTCAAATATTATATTTAATCTTTTGTAAAAATTCAATGTTTGGAAGAAACAAAACAGCTGCCTTGCAGGATTTCTAAATGCCAAGCATGCATGTGTCACCCATCAATAACACATTATTGCTTTGAATGGAAGTGAAATTCAAGACAAATGATGCCTCAGCTGCTGAGGAAGCAGAGGAAGCATCAGGTGATACAAAGTTGCTTGCTCAGTAGAACTGACGCATGCTGAGGAGCTCAGCCATCAGGAACTCTGAACACTGTGTTTCAGTGGCCTGAACAGTGCTGTTTAGTGACTAGTTTCAGTTTTAAGAATTCCTAAAAGACTATGGATTGTGGATTTTCACAAACTCACATTTTCATTGTACTGCCTGTCTAATCCTACAATGCTGATTTGTATCTCAGAGGTAGTTTAAAAACATGTCTTCAAATTATTTGACAAATCTTTCCATCAAAAGGCAGAAACAATATCCTTTACCCTTGAAATTGGGTGGGACTTTATGACAGCTTCAGCAAATAGAACATAAGCGATGCTGTGTGATTTCCAAGAGCAGGTTAGATAAGGTCATGTACTAAGCTTCTGCTGGTCTCTGCTGGGACACTGTTGGGGTAGCTATCATGTAGGAAGTGCAGCTATGATAAGCTGCATGGAGAGACCATGTAGTAAAACCATATAGAAATAGAGGTGCTGCAAAAATTCCAGTAGTACTTGTTCCCAGCTATTTGACCTTCCTAGGTCAGGTGACAGAAATTGGAGCACAGAAGTTCTCCAGATGTCTGCAACTGCAGCCACCTTCAGACTGCAGTTCCATGAGCCATCTGCAGTGAGACCAGCCTAGCTGAGACCAGTCAATCCCGAGAATCATGAGCAAAATAAATTATTGCTATTATTTTAAGCCACTGATTTGGAGTGCATTTTTATACAGCATTAGATAACTGGGAATGTTTCATCATATACTTTTTAGTAGATGTATAGACTAAAAATATATAGTTGCTTAAATATATTAATTCCTCTTTAATAAGGGCTTCTGCCACATTATACAACATTTCCTAACATGATTTCTCTGATTCTAATTCTCTTTTATATAATTTCAGATGTTAAGTTTAACATGAATAACTGAACTGAAAATGCTTAAGAAGAAGCATAAATTATAAGATATCCTTTAACTAATGAATATATAAACAGATAAAATGCAATTTGGCAGGTGTTTTGCTAATCATTTTCTCACTTGTAGAATGTGACATGTACTAAGATATTCACTCATTTCCTTAGGAAAATATATAGACTTGTATAGGTTATGCATATATTTTAATTTAGCTAAAACTGTCAGTGAGCTAAAAGAGTAGAACCTCGTCCATATTGAAACACATCATTTCCACAGATTGAATGTATTATTTTAAAGTTATTAAAATTTGAAAGATATTTTAAAAATATTAGTGGAACACATAAGAGAACTCTGAAATATATTTTTTTTAATTAAGAAAGGAAATCAGTGAGGATTATTATAGCAATTTTGATAAATCATTACCTTAACACATCCATTTTTATTTTTATAGATTATCTTCTAATATGTGCATATATGAATTTTTAATTAAAGTATGACTATATAACTTATATTTTAGAAAGTACACAATTATATTTGGTGTAATATATATTTGTATTTTATCTGCTTGGACGGTTATTCAAAGTCACATCCTAGGAATGACTAAGAAGTTCTCCTTACTTCCCAAAGTAAACACAGCCTTCATAGAGCAGGAATTTAAGTCCCTGGAGTTTGTATTTATAGTCTTGTACCTAAATCCATGTTTATCTTCTACCTTATATTCTTTCTTCTTTTGAACAATTTTAACTAAAGTCACAGTTGTAATTTTTAAAAAGTTCTGCTTAAGCCTTTGGTAGAGCATTGTATCAGAATATAGGATATACTAAATTAAAGTCAAGGGAAAATCGAAAACTCTCAGTAGTTTAATAAAAAAATGTTTTTCTAACATTATATGATCCCATGCAGTGTCAGCAGGAGCTCTATTCATTGCAGGCCCTTGGGGTCCCAAACAGACAGAGCGGTACCATGTACAACATTGCTGATTGGTCTGACAAAAGACAAGTGAGAACTCTGGAAGGTCTTGTATTGACAAGTAAATGCTCCATAGATACATTGTCTCATTGGCTAACACTGTTAAAATGTTCAACACAATCACCAGAGAGACAGCAAGTACAAACCTGCCACATGCCTTAAAGTCTTTGGCATTAATTGTTAGGTTCCCTTGAACACACAACCTTGAACTGCCTCTGGGCGCAGCAGCTCCTTATCACTTACAGCTATCGTCTACAGCAGTTTCTAAGTTCCCTATCGTCTGCAACAGTTTCTGTTTCTCAGAAGCCTCAAGGCCACCATCCTGCTCACCAAGGCCCTAAATTCCTATATAAGCAGCTTCCCCCTTGCTTCTGCTGCTGCTCTCTCTCTTTCGAGACAGCCATTCTGTCTGTTTATCTTACAGGGAATAAAACCATGCTGACAGAGTTCTCGTGTCCTTTGAGAGCGAGTGAGCCGGGTAGCTAAAGAACCCTTTCATTAATGATGACCACAGGAATAAAGCAGTAAAGGACACAGGGTAAAATTTTCTATTTTTAATATCATAAATTCAAATCATATCATTTATTCCACTATATTGAATATCTGTAATATTCAAGGTGGTATTAAATATAGGATAATGTAAATAAGACATCTTTCCTCAGATTACTCACAATGTGATAAAGCAGATACACTGAAAACAGTGCTAGCAAAGTGGTAAATTTTGTGCTAACGCATATACTAAGGCTATGCAAAATGCATAATGGAAACAAAGGGAGGGAATACTAATTCTGCCTAGGAGAAGTGAAGAAGGCTTCTAGAAATGTTTTATTTCAAAATTCAGCTGTATTAAACTAAAAATGTCTTATTTTAAGGAGTCCCCACAATCTACAAAATGATAATCTTGGAAACTGAAGTTCTATTTGTGGTTTCAATTTCAATGAGATATTATGAACCTCTATTCCATTTATTACTTAAAAATGCAGCATATTAAACCTTACAGTTTGACAGTGTCACAAACTTAAAATATATCATTGAATACAAACCTCATACATCTTAAAAAGAGGTTAAAAATGCCAACTGATGATAATTAACACCACCAAATGCCAGGTGCTGTGCTAGAGCCCCACTGTCACCAAGCCCAACACACTGGTGTTATCCTTGAAACAACCTTTGGAAGTAAACACTTTCCCCTTACACTATTTCTATAAATAAGACAACTGAAACTCAGAGTTTAAGTGACATGCCTGAGGTTTCCCCACTATAAAGATTGTGTGGCTGTTTGAAATAACTCTGACATCAGAAAATGGATTAACTCTTAGTTTACTTCACAAAATATAAACAGACTTTACATAATTAAGTTTGAAAGAATGTATATTAATAGAGGGTATATATTTTTAATGAATGCCTCTTAAAAATAATTATGTCACATTTATCAAATTGATTTCTTAACACGGCCAAGTTATATTAAATGGGAAAATTAGTTGACTCATCTAAATGTCAGTAAATTAAAACCAAGGTTTAACAGTGTTGTAATATGTAGACTTGTTCAGATGTGTTCTAATATAAAGGATCTTAACTTATGAAAGATAATGAGATTTGTGGGTAATTAAATCATGAAGGAGAGTTACTGAATTAAAAATGGAGCATTTTCTAACCATTGTTTTTCTTAGAAGACATACATATATATTAATATCATATAAAGTAAATGAAAAATGTCTACTACATGGTGGTGGGGTAGATACATTTGTATTTTTGATGTTTCTTTTATATAAAATAATGCCATCAACAGCAAAGCAATAAGAACAAAATGCAGATTACTATATTTGGGGTAAGCCCATTTCATTTCCTCATTATCAAAATTTAAAATGAATAATTATTCTGTCATAAGAACTCTAGGCTGAATTTAAAATATCCAATGGTCTATTCCATTCAGTTCTAAGACTGTCCCAGGTTAGGAAGTTGTTGATGTGATGAGGTCATATATTAATAATTCTGTGCTTTTTATCCTTTCTCCTGTCTAAGTAAGATGTAAAGATGGCTAAAAATTGCTGATTTCTAACAAGTTAATTTTAAACTCAAGCTATGTTGATTTCTTTGCCAAGATGATAAATACTGAATGGCTCATGAATGATTAAAGAAGGTTTGGTAATCTTTTGAAAGACAGAACAGCAAAAATCTATGTTTCTTTTCAGTCTTTTTCATAGCAACATTGTCTTAATTTGAAGAAAACAATAAGAGCTTGAACTTCAGAATCTGGTAGGTGGTGAAAAAGAAATACGTAACAGAAACAATTTTATAACAATTTTAAACATAAAAAATGCTTAAAAGTATATTATGTTCATACATAGATTTTTTTTTCATTTTGATCCATTCTTAGTGTTTTTGTGGAGGTTGATCATACTGAATAATGTCCTCCATAGTTTTAAAATACCTTAGATACTAGGATTGACAACTATGAACCTTACTATCAATTTAATTGGCAAGAACCACTGAGAGGTGGCATTAGTGATGCTTTGTCATGCTGTGTTAGAGTGTGTTCTTCACCCAAATACCATGTGTAAGTAAGTGATCCTTTTTCATCCACTGCTGACTGCAAATGTATTCTTTGTCAACAGTCTATTAATTTCAAATCACTGAAACCGAAAATAACTATAGAAGAACAGCTTTGGGGGTGACTTCCCAGGTTGCTGGAGTAAGCAATTTGAGTATCCAGGACACTGAAAAGATTGGTTTTCTCTTAAAGAAATAGGCAGTATTCATCTCCTGCGTCTTCCTTTGGGAGCAGTAACTTTACACATGACTCCACAACATCAGTTGTACCTTCTCCAGATAAGTTTGATAAGTAAGAAGCATTCCTGCTTTTCCTTAGTTTACAGGCCTTCTGATGAACACATTATATTACTTGTATATATTTTGTTGCACTGAATTGCAACAACCTACTGCCAAACTTACTGAATTGTGTAAGTGCAGCAAACGTACTGAACTGTGATAGGGCAGAAAGTCTCTAGGAGGCAATAGAAAAACAGAAGGATGACTTAACTCCAGACCAGAGAAACAAGAGTATGTGAAAGAAGGCAATGTAGAGAGAAAGAAATAAGGATAAAAAGTTTATCAGATTCATGTAATCGGGCCAAATCTTAATGAGAGCTATCAGTTTGTCATATCTAAGGACTGTCGAGTGAGCATTTCAATATCAGTCTCACAGCTCTATTCATATAAACCAGAAGAAGATATTTGCTCCTTTAGAACACAAGGACTTAGGGAAAATTGTTGGTTAAGAGAGAAATCTAACAATTTTTAAGGTCTGTGACAGAGTAGGCTTCCCTTTGCAATGCTGCTATCCTCTGTGCCAACCTCTGTGCCATCTGCACCCACTGATTTTCTACATTTTGGATAGAAAAAGACATTTACTAGTTTGAGCAGTTGATAGAATGGAAATATGCTAAATCTGTGGTTTTAAAAGACTATGCTTGTAAAAACATTGGGGAGCTTGATAATATTTCTGATTTCCAGTTTACCCCCTAGAGACTCTGTCTGGAGCACTGTTATCAGGTGACTTGCGCACCAATTCACTGACCTCTTAAGTGCATGTCAAGAATGGAGGGTCTGATATTTTACCTCACATGCAAGCCACCAAATAAGACGGCTATAATTTCATGGATACTGGCAAAAGATACAAGATTCCTGAGTCAGAGAGAAGGAATCTGTTACTCAGGGCACAGAAAGCAGTATGATCATTAAAGTATTTGCAGCATTCTTGCCCCCAAGTCCAACAGGTTAATTTAGATGGGTTAATATAGAAGTCTACACATGTATTGGCTGTGTTATAGGAGAGGGTCTCTGAATTTAGGATATGCTTATCAAAACTCATGTCTTTATTTAAAAAAATCTCTGGGTACAGTTTCATTTTTTTCTAAAGAGTTGCATGACTCCTATCACTTATTTTGATCTGAATCTTCTATAAAGCCTGAAATCATATACATTCATTTTGATATAGAAGTAAGTTAACATGATTTTGAATATTAGTCTGTTAACCATTATGCTTTTGCCATCAAACAAACCCAAATGTACATCTTTTACTCCTGGTTGTGATTATTTCCATAACTCTTCTACCACAAAAATATCCCCTTACAATTTTTTTGATTTTCTTTACTCATGAGACATCTTTTCTCATCATGATCTCTCTCTGCAGGTGGTAGAAATAAGATAAGAAAAGGTACATGATTAGAGAACGTATTTTTATTCATTTACAGACTACATGAGAAACTTCATTTCTGCTTTTGTCACATTTCATTTTGACCAAAGAAGCTCTCCCACGCTAGAACTAGCTCTGGCTCAAACTGGTCATTTCCACAAAGTAAAATTTTGCTTCCTCCTTATTGATGATAATTTTATTTTATTTTCAATGTCCATATTTCTGTTCATATGGCTTTTTTCATCCTAAATTCTCTTAATGATTACATCCACATACTATCTAGTATACTTCACCAATGCCAAGCTCTCCATAAAAATCCTCTATTCCTCAAGATGGAAATCATTTCACCCTATATATCTCATCTGAGGCCTTTATTTACCTTTCAGTGTCCCTCACTTTGGATAACTGAACATATGCCTGTCGTCTCTGTGAGACAGGACTTCAGATCATGGGTCACGTATTATTCATTTGTGTTCATTCTAGTGCCAAGCATGATTTATTCCCTCATGTCATCTAGTCTTCAAAGGTCACCTCAGTAGCCAGTCTATCACCCTCACACCTCCATTCAATTACCAAAATTACTTTTTAGATAGTATGTCACTACCTGCCTATGTATTTTCTCTACATCCTGACTCACTCAGATAATTACCTCCATGATGGCAAAAAAAAATTTAATTTGTTTACTCTCATATTTCCAACACCTAAAGCAATGCCTGGGAACAACACAGATGTGTAATAAAACAAAACAACATTTTCAAAAACATCCACTTAACATGCCACACATCTCTATATACAATTCATGTGTTTATGGTAAACTATTATATTGATTCACTGAACACTTCTTAAAATGACTTCTACTTATAGATCCACTAATACCAAAAATTATCTGTTCCATTCTTCTGACTTTAGTTAGGTAAAATGTCATTAACTGTTCTTTATAGACAATTAAGGATCAACTACCTAGTGATTAAAAATGAATGGGATTATATGGGGAGGTATCCAAAACTAAATTGGTTAACTCTGAGGGCAATGCATGAAAACGATACTTCAATTTCAAGACAATAAATTACATTAACTACAAATCATTCTCCACTTTGTATTTTTTATTCATTCTGATTTTGTATTCTCTACCAAATCAAGTTAGTGTTATCCATATATTCATTTTGTTAAGGAAACCATATTCATGTTACAAAACTCATTTCTGGCACACTATTTTCTTCAGGAGCTCACTCGTTTATTTAAGAACAAGTTTCATTACTTTCCTTGAAAAATCAAAGGTGGACCATCAGAAAACTTACATATGTTCATGGAATTTCCTAAAATAATAATTTCCACCTCAGAGGAACATAAATTCAGTAACAGCTTTATCTTCTTGCATTTGAGTTCTTCTAGTAAATATTATGGATTTTTTTCTGTGTTCTACAAACATAGTAAATATTTTCTCCATAGTAAATCTATACCAAAAAAGCTTTTTATGTTTTTAATGTCTTTTGTACTTTTGTACACTTTATATTCTGTATCTGCTTTTTATATTCTTGCAGTGACAAAATTCTAGCTCAAAATAATTTATTTTTTGGAAGAAAAATGATTTCCAATCATTTCCTTGGAAATAAGTGACTGCAATTTTAGCTTTATTTTCGATTCCATGTGTATAAACAATATCAAACTTCTCCACAGCTCAAGATCTGGGAAAAGTTTTATTTTGAGGGATTGCATTTGAAGTCTAAACATTTTATCAAGAAGACTACTACTTCATTTGCAAGAGTAGTGGTGCAAAAACAAATAGAAAGCAAAAAAATAAGACCATGGCTATATTTCATCTTGGGTTATCTTTTATCTCAAGGAAGAGCCCCTAGTGATTTCTGCCTGACATAGAAAGTGAACTTTTAGGTGAGAAAGAAATAGGCAAATATAATTATCTTATTTGGTCAAAAATTTAAAATTCTAGCATGTAATGATTACTAATATGCACAAACACGTACTTGAATATGGATGTAATAAAACCACAACTATATTGTGAAGCAAATAGGAATAGTGTAGCTGTTCCTTATATTTGGAACTTTGTCCTAAAAATCTGTGTTAATTCTAGAGTTGATCGATTATCAGGTAAGTACAGAGAACAAACTCAAACATGCTTTAGAGTATGTATACTGTGATCTGTGCATTTTATTCTCCAAAGTCAGGCATCAAAAAATTTATGCAAATGGATATTCAGTTACCAATGTATATTTGGTTTGGTATCAGCTGCCTACCTTCTAGGTGTGAATGGAGTTCTCTTTCTCTAAAATAACTCAGTGTGTGGCATACAGTATCGATTCATATAAATACTGAAAAGAATTCAGTCTCTCAATGTTTGGACACTGAGTCAGAGAATAGTATACTATGGAAACTCAAAACTGATGACTGATTACAAATTCAGACATACTTTCCTACAACATGACTTAGGTAAATGCCTACAGGCAGTGGTTTAGAAAATATAGAGATGTTAATTTGAAAACATTTTACCGTATAGATAATCAATGATGATAACTCAGTTTCATTCTTGGAGGTATCTTATTTTTGAAATCATACTTAAACACAATCAACATATGCTTTCAAACATAGTCACTTCCACTTCTTATCTCTTTTAGTTGTAGATTTCATTCTGTCCATCTACAAACAGGTTCATGCTGTATTGGAATCTATGACTTTTAGAACAACTTTTCTCTGTGTGCCTCCCTGACCTTCCATGGTATTCCAAATCTAATCTCTCTTACAAACATGCTAACACTTCCCTGCTCATATAACCAAGGCCTTTTCCCCTCTCTCATTGTTTTCCTTTGCTATTTAATTTTACTGCTGCACTATTTTTTTATTCATAAATTTTACTTATGAAGTGAGAATTCTGAGAATTGCAATATTATGATAACTAAGCAGACACTCTTGTCATGTGCATTATTGTGGTATTTACATGTGACATAGGTGATGAAAAGCTGTTAGCAAATTTTATGCTCACTTTCCTGTAATACAGCATTGATTTCTAATCACTTTTTGAAGCTTTTCAGTTTTTCATTCTAAAGCTATTGAAGAATATAAGCCTGCAACATAAAAAACAAGCCATAATTTCATAATACTGGATATGGTGCATGTTTTTCAGAGGTAAAGCTTTAATTCAGCTGATATTTTCCAATATGTAAATATATATGTAAATAAATATATCCAGACACTTCAATTGCCATATAATTAAAATATTGGCTAATGCTGATATTCTAGACAAAGACTTGATGTCCCTACTATGCCTCCCTAGAATAACAAATTTCAACTGTCTCAGTATACAGGTATGTGTTATATGTGAGCATCGCAAAGCCTTACCAATAATAGTTAAATAGCAAAGGTTTATAATATTTTTTTATAAACATTATTCATCTGAGGGACTCAAGGTGGTCTCTAATTCAGTATCTCCTTTACTCATTATTCAATATGGTTTTTGAGTGAAGGAGTTAGTTTGTGTAATATGAACAGAATATAGTTCTCAGGTCATCTAAACTTTGTGCAGTGAAATGAGTATCTCTGATGGTAATAATCCTTTTCTTTGGAGAACAACCACTTTCCTCCCACCCCTATTCCATGATAATCTCAGACCTTGTGGTTTTGTTAGAGCTGATTTGGTGTCCCATCTTCAAACTTAATCTATTCCTAGTTCTGTGAGCTCGTGAGCATGTGGCACATGACCCAAGCCTTAGTTATCACGATGTCCCCTCTTCCTCACAGTGATAGTGTTGGGGACAAGTGTGGAGCTTCCCTGGATTTATCAGAGTCCTCACTGGGGCTTTACTGGGCTCCAAAGATCATGTAAGGAAGGCCAGTCTGAAAATGTGATCCGCAGAGAAGGTGAAGTCAAGAAATGGAAGGAAAGATCGGGTGATCCAGGCCCTGGGTTGTTGGCAAGTCTCTTCTTTTTGTGCCTCCAGCCCGGGCAGGGAGTAGAGGCTGACTCCTGCAACTATCTCTGGGCTGCTTCCCTGAACCGGTTTGATTTCTCAGGCTCTTCCATCACCTGAGTATACCTATTTTGTCTGTTATAAATACTCAAACGTGTTTCTCTACCTCCCCCCCGCCACCCCACACACCCATTTTCCTGTTTGTACACTGGTAGATACACTTTTTAGAGCCTATCTTTGTTTGTTTTGGTGGCAGTATCTTTATCTCCAAGCAAAGGTTTACCAGGCAATCTAATAGATAAACAAATGAAAGTAGATATACTTGTAGAGCTGCTTACGTGGCATAATTTTATATCACCAAATTGGCTTGATTTCTTCTAGTTCTCTGCCTTGCCAAATCCCCAGAGCCTTACCTAATAAAATTAAAAATACACTGCTATAGTCTTTATCAATTGAAAATAACTAAATACATTATTAATACATTGATGTCTTATAACAAAAATAGAAAAACATTAGGAGCCTTCTTAATATACTTCCTCATATAAGGAATGATGAGGTCCCAGTTTCGTTGTGATAAACATTTTGAATATACTTCTCTCATATCTGCTTATCACTCTAGAAGTTTAGTTAAGCCTTAACTTTATAATTTGATTACACATCATTCACTGATACTGTCCTTTCCTGAAGACTTTACCTTTATCTGTGTCTTCCCACCACTACAAGCGCTCTCAGTTCTTCAGCCTGTTTATGGACAATTCCATCACTTGTCTTCCAAAACCCATTACTTCTTTGCTGCTGTCTCTCTTTGTCTCTCTCTCTCTCATTCACACACACATACACACATGCACATACAGACACATATCAACACTGCATTTGAATAAGCCATAAAACCTTTAGATAATTTAATTTCATTCTTTCTTTAAAACTTACCAACTAATTCTGACCATCATAGACCCTGATCTACAAGGATTAACTCTCCATCTCTATAATCTGCTCCAAATTATAAAAGTGGTATTTTAAAGAAGAGTTATATCAGAGGAAGTAAACTGGGGGGGGATGGCTAGATTAATGCGGTAATATATATGTAAGACAATATTGATTAAGTGGGGAAATGCTGAAACAATTACACAGGATTAAGAGACTGCTCCAAGCAACAATTTGCAGTGTCAGACATCCTTTCTAGACTAGACCTGCCAGGGGACAGCCCACATCCCACCACAGTAAATCTTCCTTGAGGAGACACAGTAATTCATTCAATGATTATTTATTTAATACCTACTCTTTTCCAGTCAATGTATCAAGAGCTAGGAGCACAAGGATGACAGGTGTGGATCATATCTGCAGGTCCCTTGCATATTTTAACATAAAGGCAGGAATATAAATGATTAAAATGTGAAGTTGTATAGTTACAATGAAAGATTAGATAAGTTACTATGGAACCTGAGAAAATCTGGATGTCAGGCTGCATGAAGAGTCTTTGCAGAGAAGCACGTTCAGAGTCTCAAGTACTCTGTGTGATGTGTAGAGGGAGAAGTGTGCGTGGATCTGAGGCCCCGACGTGGAAATCCACGGGCTTCCCAAAGCTAGATGATTTTTTTGTATAAACAAGGGGCAGGCACACTGCCTCAATGAACATAACAAATGGTTTCTACAAACGGATGGAGGATGGTGTGACCTGATGAAGTGACAGAGTCCATAGAACAGGCAGACAGGGCTTACCACCTTCATTTTGAATATACCTAAGATTCTCATTGCTATGGCTAGAGAAAATGGGTTAAGGACTTCATTAGCACAGTATCTGTCACATTAGAGGCACCCAAGAAGTGGAGGTTATTTCCAATGGCCTGAGTATTAGTGAAAGCAGCTGTTGTGGCTGTGTCAGCAGAGCGATATTACATGGTCCTTGCAGTTACTTCATTAGCCAAACCATGTCATCATTCTATGCCTGCCTGACACTGACAGGCTAGATAAACTCAGGACATGCAAAATATTTTTTTCTGGTACTTGGAGTTTTAAAGATGATAATGAATATTTCTCTGCAGTATGAAGTGTGCTTAATTTAGCTCTAAAAGGCATACAAGGAGCCCTAGTTCTCTGCACTTTGTACACGCAGGTGCTGATTTTAAAGTCCATTATAACCCAGTGCTGCGGCAGGGTGAGATCTGGCCTCCCGCGCCCATCCCATCCCCATCGCTCTCTAGATGATGTGTATCTGCTACTGATTAAGATAAATGTAAATAATGTCCTCCACTCAAACTGTCCAGACTTACTGTTTTAAAACAAGCATAGAGAGGCTGAGACATTTCAAGCACAGAGTTCTGGATTTAGTGAAATGGGACTACTCTTAAGGCCCGCTGAATGGCTAACTCAAGGTTAGGCATTGCTTCTTAGAGCACAAAGTAGTTTTTTCAGAAGTCAAAAATCTCAGTAATTCTTGGTGTGAAAAAACAAACAATTGCAAACAGACTCTGATACGGTAAAGATCATGCTTTCCTGGTCCTTTGTGAAGTGTGCATTTATTAGCAGACAGGGCCTCCTAAGAAATATCTATCCATCTGCACAAAGCAGATTTACAGCTTGGGCCTGTCCTAGGATTGTCCTTATGTGAAGCACTAGGAGAAGTGTCTGCAGTAACCTTCATCCTAATAGTGAAGTATCACCTGCAGGTTTAACAGTAATTTAATCAGGAATATTTTAAAGAGCAGTTTATTGTTATATACCTTAATAGTACTTCAAAGTACCTTACTATGAAATACTTTGCTATTTGAAGTATCAATTTTATGAGCTGAAGTATTTTTATTTTTCCATGAGATTTTAAAACTGTATATTTTAAGATCTTTTACAGTCTGTAAAAACAAACTGATCTTAATCATCTTGTTTGCATTTTAAAAAGTTTGTTATTGAATCCAACCGTAAATTTGAGTACTTATGGTTCTTTGTTGTATAGCTTTTTGAAAAATTAACTGTAGTCTAAAGTATATAAAATATTTGTATTAAGGAAAAATGGTAAATCCAGTATGTACTAATTTTCTTAGGTTTAATCATCAAAATTAAATTCTTTCTCTCTTCTCTGGCTTTTGTGTGCAAAGATTATTTTTGCTATAGAAATGAGAGACATTAGGGCCATGACAATGTTTACTTATGGATCCAAATTATTTTGTGGTTATAGGTCAACAAACGAACTGATTTGAAAAGAATATTTTCATTTATTCTTGTCTCTGGATTTTCAGATAATTGCCCCTTACCATCCAACATTAAATAGTAACAGTATCAATATTTAATGATTTAAAACTTTTATTACATTATGTATTTCCTTTCTGACTATAGCTCAGAGTAATTCCTCAGTTCAGTACTTCAAAGACATTTTCATGGGAAATGACCTGTTTTGTTGGTGACAGAACATGCTTTCCATGGTATCTTTCACTAGTTTGAGGACACAGAAGTGATGGTGAAGGAGAGGATCTTGGAGTGTATTTTATGGTCAGTAATTTTAGAGAAATCATGCAAATAAAGAGAAACAATGAAAAAATAATGCCCTAGAAACCTTTAGAAAGTGGTCACTATTGACTATATTTCTAGGCCTAACATGTTAAAAATGGGACTTTAAATATAGAACTCAGGAAGAGTTTTTAATCAAAAAAGATATACATTGCAATGAAATTTCAAGATACTAGAAATGCTGCAAATACAGTGTATCAGAAAGCATAATGATAAATATGCAACTGTGTCACTGCAGGGGTTGTGGAGCAAACATTTTAGAGGAATTTAGAGTTCTGTGACTAAATTCTTCACTAAATTGCAAACAGAATTAGCTTAGCTAAATGCATTATGCTGTTATGTGTGTGTGTATAGTATGTAGCCATTAGACAAGTTGGTATTTAATGCACTAGGGAAATGTCCATAACCATTTTGTTCAAAATATATTGTTAAATTAAAAAGAAAAAGTTGAAAATCGTTTTCTAAAAAAATCTGTTTTTTTCTTAAAAATGCAGATGTATTCATAATAAAAATGGAGAAATAATTCAAAATATTAGCATATATTAACAAGATGTTTTATTAATTGCTAGAATAATAGATTACTATTTTATTCTTTCTGTTTATATATATCTTCTAAGTTGTCTGCAGTGAATACATATTGCCTTGGAAATGAGATAAATCCTTAATATGAATGTTTGTATTACTTTAAATAGTCCTCTCTCATCTTAAATGCATGCGTGTAACTGGGAACATGGCGTTTGTTATCTATGCATTCTAACACAGTGCTTCCCTGTGAAGTATGAAGAAGTGGAAATTTATTTGGTAAAGGAATGGTTATTTTTTCTGAAAAGGAGTATGTAATTGGACAATGTGACACACACATTAGCCTAATGGTGCCTGAAGCACTCTTCTAGTTTGGGGCACACAGCAGTGCTTACCTCTATTTAACTAGAGGTAGTGAAGTTGAATCCTAACTTTAGTTAGGTGAATTTGAAAGTTATTAATATCCTTTAGGTGTGTTCTGCTACTTCCTCTTTCCAGATTTCCTCATTTTAATTAGCTATCTTCATCTCTAAATTAGACAAGGATCACATACTAGGTTCAACTCAGAGTTCTAACGTGTTATAACACAAGCACAGAGAAGCCTTACCCATTGAAGGAATTTGGGTTTTGTTCAGTTTGGGAATTGTGAGTTAAGAGAATCCCATTTTATATGCATTCCTGGATTGCCAATTAAAAATGTTTCTAATTTTATAGTTTCCACTCTATAATGCACCTTTAATCAGAGCTTCTTCACTTTCTTCCGCTTTTCAAAGTTGTTTACTGTTGATTTTACTTATAACCCATCATGCTCTTGTTGCAGCAAATGTGATTAAGTGGCTGATACTCATTATTTTAGGGCATTTTTTCTTTTTTCTTTAAGCTCTCTCTTTTTCATGGTGTTTTGTTGCTGTCATTATTTAAGAACAATAGAATTTAATTCATTAAACAGAAGCTGGCATTGCTGTCTGTGACTATAAAGATAAAAGATATGTTTCTGGTTCCTTTCTTCAGTCTTCTCTTTTTCAGTTCACAAATATTAAACTGCAGTTGTTAGAAGCTCATCTCTGAAGCCAATTTCCCTGCATTTAAATTCAAATTTGCTGCTTTGTGACCATAGACAAATTCCTTAACTGCTCTGAGTTCCAATTTCCTCTTTGTAAAATGAGGGTCATGATAGTAATTGTAGTAGGTGAATAATGGTACCCTAGACATCCATGTCCATGAGTACATACCACATGGCAAACAGGATTTTGTAGATGTGATTAAGAATATTGATGAGGAGATAATCCTTAAAAATTAACTAGTCACAGTAGGAAATGTGATGAAAACAGAGAACCAGGGGCATGTAGCATGACAAAGACATGCCTGGCCACCAACTGAGCCACGAACCAAGACTGTGGGCGGCCTCTAGAGGCTGAAAAAGGCAAGGAAATGTATTTTCCTCCTGAGCCTCCAGGAGGGGCACAGTCATGTGACACCTTGATGTTCGCCCAGTGAGATCCACTTTAGAATTCTGACCTCCAGCACTAGACGATAAAAAAATATGTTCTTTTAAGCCACCAAATTTGTGATGACTTGTTATAGCAGCAACAGGATATAGTAGGGCTTCTAGGAGAATTTTAGAAGTTAGTTTGTAAAGCACCTAGAAGAGTATCTTGCTTGTAAGAAACATTATATATATGCTTTTATATAATATATAAAATATATAAGTGTGTGTGCCTAAGGAAAGAAGTATTGAGAAGTACTGAGGATCTCCTACAAATATTTCACCTACGAATATTCTAATTTAGAGATGAAGATAGCAAATTAAAATAGGTAGATGGAAAATATATGTAAAGAATTGTTCCTATTTTTCAGATGTATTATACCTTAAGGGAGAATATACAAACACATATTTAAAAATCACACACACCAGTGGAAAGTTGCTGAGGGCTTTGGCACCCCCACAAATGACAGGGATAGGAGGTAGCTGTCATGTGTCGTTGCTGTAATGATGCCATTTTAGCACTCTGGGATATAATATGGTGAACATAATGCTAAATGCTCCAAATAGCTAAATTGTAAGGAAAAAAGCCTCCCTACCACAGTGTGCTTTCAGTTTAGATGACAGAACTTCGGGGACACCCAGTCTACTTTTAGAGAAAACCCAAAAAGTATTAGCATACACAGGGGTACGTGAATAGCAAAAGGCCTTGACTTGTTCAAGGGAAGTAAAACTGCACTTTAGGAACCTGGATAAACACTGATCCTCTCAGAAGATTCTGCAGCAGGAAGTCAATGTAGCTGGTCCTCTTAGGACTGACTTTTCAGGTGTTCTCCAGTGAAGAGGTTGCAGCTGTCAGTATAATCGCAACAGATGGCCATCCATGCTGGCGCTGGAGAGCTGTGCTCCAAGACTCCCTGTCTGCCACTTGGGCTGATTCAGTACTTTTGTGACTCCAATTACTAGATCTCTGCAACATCAAATCATGCCTGACTCTTGGGAGCGGGGCTGTTCTCTTCCCTGACCTATTTGAATGGCAGCCTAGAAACACAGTCATGAAAGATGTCTCAAGCTAAGAAAGATTTTAAAAGTATTTCACTCCCTCACAGGTTAGGATGCATTGAAATACTAGGGGTGGGAGGCACTCGCTTTTGAGGGATGATCCAGGGACTTATCCCTATTTTATCTTCAAAATACATAGTCTTTTCCATGCCAGGCCGTCAATAATTTGGCTTAACAGAAAACCTGCTTGATGGTCGTCATATGTTTTGCAAAACATCTATCTATATACTTCACTATTAATGCAGTTTGATTTTCAGAAAATAGAGGCATCTGCAGTCTTCTGGTATTTTTTTAAAAAAGCTAAAGTAAGAAGTATTTGCATTCTAAAGGTAACTTGTTTATCACTAGCTTAAGTGCTTCATGTATAAGCATTATACACAACGCTTTACATGCATTGTCTTTTAAACCTCAGAATTCTCTGAAATACATGTTGATTCAATCATGTGTATTTCATAGTTGAGAACATAAACACAAATATTACTGCATACGCAGAGTCCGGATTCATCTGACTCCCAAGCCTGTGCTGACAGCTCTTTAACAATTCTGTCTTCTACAGCCTCTTCTGGGATTCTGATTAACCACAAAATATAGGGCAAAGTTTTCATATATGAAGCAAAAACACACAAACACACACGGGTCTAATCCTAAGAGCTTGGTATTTCACATTTTCTCTGTGACCTTATTGTGACATCGCTGGATATTGAACTTAACTGTGCACAGCTGCTTTACTAAATATTAAAAACCCACAGGAAGCACAGAGAAGCTTGTACCACAGAGGGCCCAACAGTACCTTTATCAGAGGCCATAGCACTAAATCAATGTAACTGAAATGTACTTTCATCCCAAAGTGCTCCAGTTTTAGAAGTTAACTGAAAGATGCAACACATTTATCTTCCAGACAACAGATTCCTGGTGGGTTATTCCTCAGTTCTCCTACTCAGTGATTTTGGTCCACCAGGGAGCGCCAGAGTAACAATGACAGCCCTGCAATTCCTAAGGAAAAAGACCTAATTTTTTCCTGAATGTGATTCATCCACGGATATAGGGTGGTGGCACCTTTTGGCATAATTCTTGATAAGCCAAAGTTTTACAGAGTCCATGATGTTAATTTTAATTTAAGGAAGGGTAAGATAATTTATGTAAATAGAGAATTCCAAAACTTTGCTTATTTATTGGAAAATTCCTCCTTCCAAATATGCTTGAACCATTATCAAGAGGTAATTAATTTTGTCTGCCTACTACTATTTTTTAATGGAAATGGTTCCCAGAAGAAAGGCAAAAAGGCCTGATAAAAAGGTAAGAGACAAATAGTGAAGTTAGCTAGTTAATAATAGAAAAGTAGCACTTGGCTAAAGAAAGCATTTTTTTTTTTACTTGAAAACTGCCTAGACCACCACAAGGTAAGTATTGTCTCTACTACTATTGCTAAGAAATCTTAAAAAGTGAAAGATCCTATTCCAAGTATCCCATTGCACACTACAGAATACCCAGTACGATTTTTTGTTTTCTATTCCCATACTTGTTTGTGCATATGTAGGTGCACCATTATAAATATGTATGGTATGTATACTTAATAACAATAGACTCAGAATTGTGTGTGTGTGTATAATTCACACAATTTCTTTTTTCTTCACTTCATATATCATGAACGTCTTTCCATATTAGAACATAAATACCTACAAACAGTCGCTGACTTAGAATGGTTTGACTTACAATTTTTTCTTTCCAATGGTGCAAAAGTGATAGGCATTCAGTAGAAACCTAAACTACTACAGATTTTGAATTCTGATCTTCTCTCAGGTTAGTGATATGTTGTAAGATACTCTCTTGTGGTGCCCTACAGAGGTTGCAGCGAGCCACAGCTCCCAACCAGCCACATGATCCTGGGGATAATCAACCGATAGGCTTAGAACCATTTTATATCCGTACAACCACTCTGTTTTTCCTTTTAGTACGGTAGTCAATAATTACATGCAATATCCAACACCTTATTATAAAATAGGCTTTGTGTTAGATGATTTTGCCCAACTGTAGGCTAGTGTAAGTGTTCTGAGCATGTTTAAAGTAGGCTAGGATAAGCTATGATGTTCAGTAGGTGTATTAAATGCATTTTTGACTAATATTTTCAACTTATGAGTTTATTGGGATGTAACCTATTGTAAGTTGAGGAAGATCTGTAGTTTATATTTATGGACCATATAAGGCTACATTACTGAAATAATAGCAGAAATACATAAAGCAAATTCTGGCATTTCACAAACTTTTTTTGAGCATGTATCATTTTTTAAATAAATAACCAATACAAACATGTATTTTTGCAGACACAGATTGTAATACCCTATTCTAGATTAATTCTTCTATTTTACCTTGACCCTAGGGCAGTGGTCCTCAAATTCTAATCTGCATATTGACACTAGGATGTCTTGTAATTCAGTTGGTCTGGAGTGGAGCCTGAGGTTCTGCATTTCTAATTAGCTCCTAGGCTATGGTAGCCTGTCTGTGAACAGCTTTGACCAGTAAGACTTCAGATTAGAAGACAGGATGCAATTCATGTACAATAGTCATTTTAATCATAGGAAATGGCAGGAAGCAAGAATTAGAATGACAGTTTAAATTCATAAAAGGAACTTTTCTCCTTTTATTTTTTTGTTATTCATTTGTCAGTTTACATTTGAGTGAATTTTTAATTCTGTCTTTGAACATGGGTTAGGCAAGAGCTCTGAGGGAAGTAGCATGGTTAATATTTTATGTGAGATATTATTTTAACAGCCGTATATTAGCCAGATTTTGGAGCAAGAGAAATGTTCTAAGAAACAAATGATGTTTCGTTTTATTCTCCCTGCCAAGTACCACTCTCCCTGCCTGGTATGTGTGGAGTTGCATGGCAGCCCTTTTATAGTGGGTAAGCTGTTCAACATACATAACAGATGGGGTCATAACTTCCCAATTCCATAAACATGGTCAGCACTCCTGGAGGCAGTAATGTATTAAGATGCTTTTTCAATGTGTTTGTAGTAGGTGCATTGCTGGCATTTTACAAGTTATTGAAGCTCAGGGCAGCAATAACTTGTAATGTAGTTTTCAACATGGCTTCAATGTATTTTGAGGGGTGAGGTACAATAGATAAAAAATACCTTAATAAATTATTCTCTTATCCTGTCACTTGGTCCAGCAGTGTTATATATACCCTGGCACTTCAGTGTGTGAATTTTCAGTTGTTTTAGAATCATTATTTTCATATTTTGCCCTTACCTCTGGCAAACAGCATCCCTCTGTAACACACTCATCATATTCCTCCCAATATGATAGCAGCTCTCTACTCTCTGAAATCCAGTTAGCCTCATTGGAGACATGGCATCCCAACCGACAAGAAAAATATGACTTCAGTGGAATATACAGAAATATGTTTCAGAAGGGAAAGTTATATTTTAAGATCTTTTTATGAGCATTATCACTATCCACTGGACAAGCATGTGTGTAAGATAATCTAGCAAGTGCAATGGGTAACTGATTTGTGTTAATTTTGATGTCTTCATCATTCTGATTATTAAAACTTGATTTTAGGACACTTGATATAGTGATGAGAAAATAATTACTGCTATCCTGGAGCTCAAAATCTAGTGAGCTAAGCAGAAAAGTAAAAAACTAGAGAATATTAATAAATACATTATATCGAATACGTATGTAAAAGGTGACAGAGAAAAGAAAATACCTAATTCTATTTTAAATGGATCTGTTGATGGGGGAAGTGAATGGGTAGGGAAGCAATGGTATTATTTTTACTATGATTCTTATTATCTGAAGATATAGTTCTCAATATTCTCCACATTACCTCCACTCCTTCCTATATCCCAAATAAATGTTATTCCACATTTCTACAGACATAGAAATTATACTTCACACTCTATAATAATGTTTACTGAAGTTTTGCCTTTTATTATAGTGCTATACACAGTTGATCTTATGTACTAGATTTAAAGCCACTGACAAGGAAGACTAGACTTTTCTTATTCACCATGATATCCTTGTCCCCACAGTTTACCTGTCACCTGCAGCCTTGAGTAGCTACTAATGGGGAGTAAAAATGTTCTCAGTTAAATAGAGTGTTAGTTCTGGTTTTATATATTGTGATAAAACACATGAAGAAATGGCTATCAATGACAGACCTTTGGCTGTATGCACGAGCTTCCTGATGGTGAGCTTCGGTCAGGTGTCAGTGGGCCGCACTCCTCTCACTGCACTCTGAGAATCTATGGGATCAGTGGCTTGAGATCAAAGATACTCATTGTCTCACAGCATTTTTTTGGTTCTGTTTTGCTGGAGAACCCAGACTGGTATAGTAAATATATGGTAAAACCCATAAAGAGATGATAAAAGCCATAGGTAGGCAGTTTTGGGGGAAATATGAAGAGTCGAGTGTTGGATATGTTGACATGTGTATATAAAAGACAATTGAAGCTATGAGACCTATGTATAGTTTTGGAGAGTCTGGCCTAGGGATAGAAATAAAAATATGGAATTACTTGTATATTTATAGTAAAAAGGGAACAGGACTGAGTCACTCCAGTCTTAGAAGATAGGGGTGAGAGGAGAATCAGAAAAGATGACTAAGGGGGTGGGGGAAACAGTGGAGTAGGAGGTATGCTAAGAGAATGTAAAGTCCTGGAAACCAGGCAAAAAAAATTATCAAAGAGGTGATTGTAATCATCTGTGTTGAATGCTGATTACTGGTCAAATGAGATGTGTAATGAGAGAGAAACATTGAATTTCACAACATGAAACTTATTGATGGCATTAGCAAGACTTTAAATCACATAATGAGGACAAAACCCTAATAAGAGTTTAGCTAAAAGAGAAAAGGAAGAGGGGAAAAGGAGAGAGGGAGAATGTTTATTAAAGATGCCATAACCAAATTTCATAGACTGATTGGCTTAAACAATAGAAATTTATTTCTTCCTGTTCTGGAGGATAGAAATCCAAGTTCAAGATTATAGCAGTGTTGGCTTCATTCTTAGGCCTCTTTCCTTGGCTGGAAGACGGTAGTTTTTGCCCTTTGTCTTCACATGGTCTTCTTCCCCAGTCTCTGTCTGGGTCCTATTAGTCTCCTTTTAAGGACATCAGTCAAACAGATTATGGCCAAATCTAATTTCCTCACTTTTACTCAATTACCTCTTTAAAGACCCTAGGTCCAAATACAGTCACATTCTGAGTTACTGGAGATTAGGATTTACATGAACTTTGGAGGGAAATAATTCAGCCTACAACATTCCATTCTCTAGGCCCTCAAAACTTTGTGTCCTTCCGACATGCAAAATATATTCACCCTATCCCAGCAGCTCCAAAACTCTCAATCTATTCCAGCATCAAGTCCAAGTCTAAAATTTCATTTAAATATCATCTAAGTCAGCTATGGCTGAGAATCAGGTATGATTCATCCTAAGGCACAATTCCTCTCAAGCTGTGAATCTGCAAAACTGGACAAATTATCAGTTTCCAAAATACAATGGTGGAACAAGCATAGGACAGACATTCCCATTCTAAAAGGGAGAAATAGAGAAGAAGAAAGGAATCACAGGTCCCAATCGAGTATGAAACTTAATAGGGAAAAGGCCATTAGATTGAGTGGTTGATTGATTTTTTATATATTTTTTATTGAGTATAGTTGATATATAATATTGGTTTCAAGTATACAACATAGTGATGAAACAGTTATCTATGTTAAATGCTCACCCCAAATACTGTAGCAACTATCTGTCCAACAAAGAAAGATGTTACAGAACTATTGACTATATTCTCTATGCTGTACTCTCGTTCCCATGACTAATTTATATTATGATTGTGAGTTTTTGCCTCTTTATCCCTTTCACTTTCACCTATTTCACCTCCCCACTCCCAACCCTCCCCCATAGTAACCACCAGTTACCTCTCAGTGTCTATGAATCTACTGCTGTTCATTTTATTTTGTTTTTAGATCAACAAATAAGTGAAATCATATGGTATTTGTCTTTCTCTGCCTGGTTTATTTCCCTTACCATACTACCCTCTAGGTCCATCTATGTTGTTGCAAATGGCAGGATTTCTTTATCTTTTATGGCTGAATAATATTCCATTGTGTATATGTACCACATCATCTTTATCCATTCATCTATTGATGGACACTTTGGTTGCTTCCATACCTTGGCTATTGTAAATAATGTGGCAGTAAACATAGGGGTGCATGCATATATCTTTTCAAATCAGAGATTTTTTTCTTATTTGGGTAGATTCCTAGAAATGGAGTTACTGGGTCATATGGTATTTCTATTTTTAGTTTTTTGAGGAATCTCCATGTTGCTTTCCATAGTAGCTGCACCAATCTGCATTCCCATCAAGAGTGTGAAAGGTTCCTTTTCTCCTCATCTTTGTTACCATTTGTTTCTTGTCTTTTGGATAGTGGCCATTTTGACTGGTATGAGGTAATACCTCACTTGGTTTTGATTTGCTTTTCCTTAATGATTAGCAATGAGGAGCACCTTTTCATGTGCCTGGCCATCTGTATTTCTTCTGTGGAAAAATGTTTAGATCCTCTGTCCATTTCTAATTGGATTATTTGGGGTTTTCTGGTGTTGAGTCATATGAGTTCTTTATATATTTTGGATATAAACCTCATTGGATAAATGACATATATATAATTTATATATATATATATATATATATTCTCCCATACTATATGTTGCCTTTTTGTTTTGTTGATGGTTCACTTTTCTGTACATTTGTAATTTGATGTAGTTCCACTTGTGTATTTTTGCTTTTGTTTTCCTTGCCCAGGGAAATGTGTTCAGAAAAAAATTACTCATGCTTGTGTTCACTAGATTTTTGCCTATGTTTCCTTCTAAGGGTTTTATGGTTTTGTGGATTATATTTAGCTCTTTAATCTATTTCAGTTTTACTTTGTGTATGGTGTTAGGGAGTAATCCAGTGTTAGTTCTGTTGCAGGTAGTTGTCCAGTTTTCCCAACAACATTTATTGAAGAGACTGTATTTTCCCCATTGTATATTCTTGCCTCCTTTATCATATCTTAATTGACAATGTATGTGTGGGTTTATTTCTGGGCTCTCTCTTCTGTTCATTGATCTATTGGTCTGTTCTTGTGCAAGCACCACACTGTTTTGATTATTGTAGCTTTGTGGTGTAGCTTGAAGTCAGGGAGTGTGATACCTCTAGCTTTGTTGTTCTTTCACCAGATTGCTTTGGCTATTCAGGGATCTTTTGTGGTTCCGCATAAGTTTTAGATTATTTACTCTAGTTCATTGAAAAGTGCCACTGGTATTTCTTGATTTACAAATCTGATACCATCCTTTCATCCCTGGAATAAACCCCATGTGGATATGATGGATGATTCTTTTGGTATATTTTTTAATTCAGTTTGCTACTATTTTGTTGAGGATTTTTGCATATATGTTCATCAGGGATATTGGTCTGTAACTTTCTTTTTGTATTGTCTTTGTCTGGTTTGGTATTAGAGTGATGCTGGCCTCATAGAATGAGTTTGGAAGTATTCCTTCCTCTTTTATTTTTTTGGAATACTTTAAGAAGGATGGGTATTAGTTCTTAAATGTTTGGTAGAATTCACCTGTGAAGCATCTGGTCCTGGAATTTTGTTTGTTGGGACATTTTTTTGATTACCAGTTCCATTTTTGTTACTTCTAATTGGTCTATTCAGATTTTCTATTTCTTCCTGGGTCAGTCTTAGAAGGTTGTGCATTTCTAGCAATTTGTCCTTAAAAGTTCATTAAATTTAAATGCTCCAGAATAATCCTCTTTGGTTCAATGCTCTGTCCTCTGGGCCCACTATGGTTGCAGCTCTACATTATGAGCCCTCCAGTATGGTTGCTCTGTCTCCTCATTTTAGCTTATCTACTCCTTAAAGACCTTAAATACCCTATCTTCCATTACAGTAACATTGTGAAGTACTGAGGGCTTGGGGAGCAGACTCTAGTCAGGCTACAACAGAGTCTACATAAATTCTTCTAAGCAGTATTAATTTTCTAAGGTCAGCAAAGATATGACACAATAGCTGCAGAAAAATGCATGAAATAATGTGTCTACAGTAAGATAAATGACCCAAGCGGGGGACATTTTGTTGTAGAAGAAAGGAGGAAAATTACTAGAATAAAGCCCATAAGTATCCTTAGAGAGGACAGACACAAATATAAAAATGGAGAGTATGGCTTTAGATGGAACACAATTTGGGGGGCAGGCAGGTTTAACTATTAGGTGGGTTGATATGGGATGGAAGTATGTGGAAATTCTCTTGTCATCTTTTTGTTGCTCTTCTTTTTTTCAGTAAAGTAGAAGGACAGATCATAAGCTATAAGTGTACCTGGTGAAGTAGAAAATTAAAAAGTATGCAATAATCATTTAAGGAAATTTTGTCTTAAATTTATACTAGGAGGAGTAATTTTTGTTTTAAGCTTTTTTTTTCCCCCTTAGCCACTTTTGGTGAGTAAGACCAAAAACAGTTTTTTCCCCCACCTTTCAGATTTTTCTTATTCCCAAGGCAAGAAAGGGATAAGTGAGACCCAGGATATTTGGGAGTGACTTTAATAATTAGCCATCTGTTTTTAAGCTGTGTAAGAGTAGAGGAAAGACAAAAAAGTGACAATGGACAGTGAAATGAAAGAGGTCCTGGTAATGTCAAGAAATTGGTAGAGTCCAGGTTCTAAGGAGATAGTCTGAGAATAAAGGGATAATCAATGATAGTCATATTTGGGAAAAGTGGATCATAATACTGCATATAGCAAATTAGTAAAAGATATATCTCCATTTGTAGCTATTGCATTTAATGTAGTTGAATGGATAGTTAGATGTATTTGAATAGTTCATTTTATGTTTATTATATTAGTTTTTATGCTTATTATATTAGTTTTTATGCTACCTAACAAATTATCACAAACTTAGTGAGTGACTTAAGACAGAAATCATTTCTTGTATAACAGTTTCTATAGGTCAAAAGTCTGGGAACTATGTAGCTGAACTCTGTACTCAGCTTTCAAGACTGAAATCCTGGTATCAGTTGTCTGCATTCCCATCTGAAAGCTCAAGTAGGGACAGATCCACTTCACACATCTCTGAGGTTATTGACATCATTTCATTGTTATGAAGATTTCTTAGCAGCTTTTTGTTCTTCATTTTTCAAGGTTCTCTACTTCAAATCTCTGACTTCTAGACCATGTTTTAAATGACTTACCTAATATCAAAGCCACTAGTATAGTCTCCCTTTTAATTAAATTGAACTCATCAGGGTATTTAATAGCATGCAAAAATCTTTTGCTTTCATCATATTTAATTGATTAGAAGCAAATTGTAGGTTCTTCCTGAATTCAAGGTGAGAAAACTATAGAAGGGTGTGATTTGTGACTGGGGTTGTGGTAGTTATCTTAGAAAAATATGAACCATTATCAGGAGACAAATCCGTCATTAAAACATAAAAATCAAAGGTAGAATTAGTGGACATGGATTTTAAAAAACAGTTATAAATCTAATGGACCAAGCATTTAAAATAAAACAACATGAAGAGGAAAGTACTTGTGGGTATAGAAAACCCAGATGAAACTGCTAGACATAAAAATTCAGTATGTGAAATATAAAAATTTTTAAAAATCTGCTGAGATGAATAACAGAATAGACATGGAGGAAAGATACATGAATTTGGTATAGCAATAGAAATAATAATAGAGGAAAACCAAAAATACATAAACTGATTATCATGTCCACTGGGAAAATATCAAGTACGCTAACGTGCAATTGGAGAACATACAAAAGTGTCCGAATACCTTTTGAAGAGATTATGGCCAATTTGTTTTTTAATTTGAGAAAATGATAAATGCAGAACAACAGCAAAAAAAGCCACACCAGAGCACATTATAATCAAAATACTAAAAAGTAGTAATAGACAAAGAATATCTAAAGAGCAGTGAAGAAATAAAGGCACAGGTATAGAGGAGCAAAGATAAGAACAATAGCAGGCTTCTTGTCAGAAATTATAAACCTCAGAAAAGGCAAAGAGAAACAACCTCATTTAAGTGCTGAAAGAAAAACAATCTGTCAATCTAAAAATCGAATATCAGAGAAAAATATCCTTCAAAAACGAGATGAGATACATTTTCAGGCAAACAAAAGCTCACACATTTCACTGCCAGCAGTTTTGCAACAAGACATGAAAGCAAGCACTTGGGCAAAATGAAATTAACGCTTGGTGGAACTTTGTATCTAAATGAGGGTTCTGCAAAATTGGTCTAGGCAAACTTGACCTAGGTTTCTATTTCTTCCTTTCTTTCCTCCTTCCCCTCCCTTCCTGTCTTTCCTTCCTTCCTTTCCTTTCTTTTCCTTTTCTTTTTCTTTCTTTCTTACCTTTCTCTTCTTTCTTTCTCTTACTATTTCTTTTCTTTCTCAGCCTGAGAGCAAAGAATAGTTTTTACATTGTAACAATGTAATTTAAAATAAAAGAAAGGCATATTGAACAGGAATACTATAGAGAGTAAATCCTAAAAAATTTACTGTCTGGCTTTTTACATAAAAATGTGTATTGCATTCTCAATATAAACAATGAAAAGTGTACAGAATGGCAACTATATGAGCCTAAATGTACTTCTATGATTTAAAAAATCTTTTTAAATATTTCATGGAAAATAAATGGCTGCTTAGAAAATAGGAATACAAGAGTATGACAATAATATAAGTAAAAGGAATAAAGAAAGTGTACCATCAAAGGGTTTTAAGCTATATGAAAAGTAGTATAATACTATTTGGTGGTAGATGGTGATAAGTTAAAGATACATAACCCTAGAGCAAATGCCCCATTAAATAAAATGGTATAGCTAATAAGCCAATAGTGGGGATAAAAATGATTAACATATACCAGTTGATCCAAGATAATACACATAAAGAGGGAGTGAGAGAACAAAGAAGACTTGAAACAAATAGGCAACAGAAGCAAGAATCTGACTTAACTGTATCAATAAACTCATTAAATATAAATGACCTAAACACTGTAACTAATATATAGATATTATCAGACTATAATAGAATGCTAGTTTCAATTATATTTTCTCTAAAATTCATTTTATATTTTAATTTTAACTTTTTTTGACATACAAAGAGTAGTTTAATAAAGCAAAGTACACACTGAAGGAGGGAATGTGGGCATGCTCCAGAGATGGGCAGGCTAGAAGAAATTCACTTGAAATAGATACAGATGGATGAAAGTGACATAATGGAAAAAGTTGTGTATGTCTGAGTTAAAAGAAAGCTAGATGTGTCCTTTACTCCCCAGTATGTGGAAAAGCAGGAGACATATTTATTTTTCTTATGTAAACAACTAGGAAATATGTAGGAAATAACTAAAAACCAGGCAAAATAGAGGAAATACATTTTTAGACACTTGAGTACAGACAGAGTAGGATAGCAGTCTCTGAAAAGAATGGAATCAAATGTGGTAAATCCTGTGATTTACCTTACTTTTCTGAAAAGTGAGGGTTTCAGGCTGTAGCACAGGGAATAGGGACATATACAAAGCTGTCTTCAATCCTGCATAGAGAAGACAACAGTTCAGATTCTGGAATACCAAGGCAGATAGCAACTTATGTACTGAGAACCAGAGAGGAAAGAGATACACAGAAATCCAGACTCATGGGAATAGAGGTGGTGTGTCTTTCAAGAATATGTGGGTAGTAAAATTAAGTCTCAGATTATCAAACTGATTCCAAGTAACTAAACTGCATCCACAAAAAAGTTTTATATATTGTATATAAGGGTGTGTATTTGTGTGTATGTGTATACGTGTATATATGTATACATGTATATACACACACACATATATAGATGTATAATGTACATTATTTCAAAATTAAAAAGCATGAAAAAACAGAAAGAATAAGCCTATAACCAGAAAGAAAAAAAATCAGTTAAGAGAAAGACAATAACAATGCCAATAGGGATGCATGATGGAGACTGGCAAGCTCAGGAGGAAGAAGGGATATGCTTTTACCTTCCTTTACCTAACAGCATTTTCCTATCAATCTCTAGGCCTAGTTTATTTCTGTAGGAGCAATTGATTCCACAGTAGAGTTTGTTTTTTTTTACAATACTCTCTAAACAATATCCTGGCCTACCTGACAGGTAACTGTCATCCAGCTAAATGAACTGTTATGAAACAAGTTGTATAATCACCCTGAAACAAGTTAATCTCACATGACAGTCCACAGGACAGTATTTGCTTCTCGGAAAAACTAACTGCATAGAAAATAAATGAAAGCTACAAAATAAAAGACACCAGAAATACAGCTCAAAGGAATAATGGACAATCCAACTATAAAAGGGAGATGTGTGACAATTAGGTAAGTGTAAATATGAACTATGTATTATATGGTATTGAGTGATTTTAACTTCTTTTTTAGATGTGGAAATGGTATGATTTATGTTTAAGAGTTGTCAACATGATACATACTTCAGGTACTTATGAATGAAATGGCATGGTGTCTTGGATTTTCCAGTAGGATTCAGCCATAAAGGGAGAAGGGATAAATGACACAATATATAATAATTGTTAATAATTGTTTAAAATCTGGTTGACAGGTAGCTGGGGTTCAAATATCACTTTCTACTTTGTATGTGTTTTTAAATTTCCCAAACAAAACATTGTAAAGGAGGGCATTGAGATAACATATCTTTTTTTCTAAAATATTCTTTCATTTCACATCATTTTTAAATTTTGTTGAAGCTGTTATTTGAAAGGGCCCTGTAATTAAACCGTCTTGATAGCATCCTAAAATTACCAAATTTTCCTCACTGCTTATTTTCTTAGAGGAAACTTTGCAAACTGCTGAGAACTGTTACAGGCAGGGCAGACTAGTTCCTGTAACAAGCCATGCCAAAATCTCAGGAGCTAAAAACACACTGTTTGATCCGTTGTTTGAATTACCAACCAGTACAAGTTGGCACTGGTAATGGGGAATACTACATATTAATATACTCAGACTCTTTTCTTCCGTCTGGCATGGAGACAAGCACTGAGAAGTTGTGATGGATCAGAGAGGAGGTCTTAACAGCCAGGCCTACATCCTGTTCACCACAAACCAGTCTTATGGACTTGCCCACCTGCAAGGGAGGCTGGAAAATTTGATTTCCTGTGTATTAGAATCAGCTGTGGGATTTTTGAACCCAGAATATTTTCTTTGCCACAGGAGACATTTGGTTTAATAAATACTTTCATATGTTTACAACTCATAAACAATTTAGCTTAATTTAAGCTATCAAAAGAAAAACTGTCATAACAGGAGTAAGAATGGAAAGTTAAATTCATGAATTTGATTGGCAGTAAATGCTTTTGAGTCATACGCCAGAATTAATATCCACCATTTATCCATCTATCAAAGACTTGAGTGCCCAACATAAAGTACTACAGTAGGCACTGGGGATGCCAATCTGAGATCCTGTCACCCAGGATCTCTTATTCTATGAAGAAGAATAAGAACAACTGGTAATCACAATAAAATATGCTCTGATAACAGGTGGAGGGAATATG
This sequence comes from Smutsia gigantea, assembly GCA_032199065.1. NCBI lineage: Eukaryota > Metazoa > Chordata > Mammalia > Pholidota > Manidae > Smutsia > Smutsia gigantea. The sequence goes on along the minus strand of JAVSCE010003521.1, from coordinate 17,681 downwards.
TACTTAATTATTGGTGTGTCAAGGCAAATTCCACAAAGAAAGTGATATCTTTAAACTGAGCCAGACAAGCAAGAAAGAGAAGATAAAGGTGTTATCCAGGTGAAACGGGGGTTTTAATATGTGCCCAACACCAGGCTAAGGGAATGGCACATGTAAGGACATGGATGTCAGCAGAGTGTCTGAACATTAAACAAACTATGAGGGCTCAATGTCTCTGAGGTCTAGATTAGAAAGAGAAAAAGAAATAGCAAGAAACAGGGCTGGAGAAAAAGTAAAGCCAGCTAGTTAACCATTATGTGAAGAAGTTTGCATTTTAACTTGATATCAATGAGGAGAAAACAACTCCATTATGGATAATGTTGGCTATTTTCTAAACTTTTATTTCATAGAAACTCTGTTTGTTGAAGCTGTCTCAAAAGGATCTTGTAATTTAAAATCTTTTGATAGCATTCTATTAAAATCACATTTTCATCACGTCAGACCTTACTTTCTTAGAGTAAACATAGAATACAACAGAGAGTTTACCTATTTCCACTAAGTTTATAAAGATTAGGACCCAGTGTCTGTTCCTTAACTAAGGGAAATAAGATACAACATGTTTTCAAGTGAAAGTAATTCTACAAAAATCATTTTGGCTTCTCTGAAACAAATAAATGCTAATATCTTTTATTCAAGTTTTAAAGATTAAGAACTTGAAACTAATTTGGTACAAAGCAAACAATATCATTTTATATGTGGCTATTTTTTGTAGTAGTTCTGATAATGTGAGTAACAATTTTCTATTAGATTAAGAATTTTTATTTTGTAAGTCATATTTTTAACATGGTCTTGTAATAATGGCATTTAGTTTTCCTGTATTTTCTTACATGCATAGTAATCACATATATACATATATGTAAGTATACATATGCATATATTTGAGCTTTTTTCAGATTTTTGAATGATATATCACAGTTATTAAATATGCTTTGGTACTAATACTGCTTGATATATACAAATATGTATTTGAGATTTGCAAATAGTAATACAAATTTAATATAACTAAAACATAGAAAGTATCATTTGTAATAATATATAGTAAAATGTTTAATTATGACTTACTTGAACATATGATTATTTTTGCATATTCTCAAATGCAAGCAGTTTTAAATACCCCCAAAATTTCAGAAGTTCAGCATCGTGTAGTATAGACATAAGTAGTTTATCTATTGAATGATGCTGAGTATTTTGTTCCAATAGAGCTTTCAAGACATTTGAGAATAAGATGTGAGTGCCAAAATATGTAAATATAAATTTAGGTACTCTATTCATTTGCAGTTTCTGTTAACTTTCAGAAAATATTTTTCATAAGACACTATAATTATGAAAATCAGATAAGCCAAAATTATACTTGGCTTATGTCTTTTAAGACATTTAGAATAAAATTACTGCATGTAATATGGTGCATATATGAAATAAATGAAACATGCACCATATATATGCATGTACCAATATAGATATATTTCTAACAATGCGCAAACTATTCATTACTGTTTTGTAACCAACTTCTTTAAGACTTTAGTGGTATGTCAAACATATTTTCATGACAATAGTTATAAATCTACAACTTCATTTCCTTGACTGCATAGGATTCTATTTTATAAGGGCAATTAATCCAGTTACCTATATTTCCATAATAACCAAGTGATGGTCAAACCTCACCCTCTTTCCCTACCTTCCACTCCAAATTTAACAAAAGTACACATTCAAATAGAAGTTTTCAGTAGTTTCCCATTGCTTATTAAATATAATGCAGACTTAAGACCTTGATGTTAGATAACAAAAAGGGCAGCTGATATTACCTTTAAATTATTATTTATAACTCAATTTCACTTTACCGTGTGCTTAGTATATGCTGGGACAAATAATTTTGTGTGCTTAATTTATATTAATGCTCAAAATCTATGGAAAATTCACTCTGCCAAACAATCTACTTACAGTAAAACCTAGACTTTTAAAACCTGAGATTATATATATGTGATCAGAGCAAGAATATTTGTTACAGACATTTGAAACTATATTCTGAAATAAGAACTATTCTACATCCACGTGCCTACTAAATATTGTACAAATGATATATACTCTGCGTTCAAATGTCAATATCCAGTTCATCCCTACTTTAAGGAATTGCCAGAAATGTTTTTCTGTCAGTGGGCTTAATAAAATATTTCTACACTTCCAAATCCCCTTTTGTTGCATGATCCACAAAATCTGTTTGCCCACTTTCTAATTTCCCTTGATCACTGAACTCTTAATCTTTACATCTGGAAAAATGATCTTAAAATATGCAGGAGACTCACAGAACCCAAGAACGGACTAATAGTTACCAAAGGGAAAGGGACTGGGGAGGATGGGTGGGAAGGGAGGGGCAAGGGGGAAGAAGGGACATTATGATTAGCAGATGCAATGTTGGGGGGGCACGGGGAGGGCAGTACAACTCAGAGAAGACAAGTAGTGATTCTATAGCATCTCACTACGCTGATGGACAGTGACTGTAATGGGGTTGGTGGGGGGGACCTGATGAAGGGGGTAGTGTAATCACCATAATATTACTCATTTAATTGTAGATTAATGATATCAAAATAAACTTATAAAAAATATGCATGCTATCTATGTAGGCTCTGTCTCTACCCGATACACTCTGTAATGTTTTGATTTTATGTAACATAGCCTTGGCACATGTGACAAAAGTTGGCTTGGCCTTTTTTTTGGCCTACAGGCAAAATTTAAGTTCTCCAAATACTTTCTGTGACTTTGACATGAGTGCACAAATAATAAAAAGGAAAGGAAAATTTAATTACTGGCAATATGATTTATTTGTTTACATTGGGGATGGGTTTCTCTCCTTCCAGCCTAAATATTCCCTGTTCTCACGAGTGTGCTTCTGCCAGTTCCATTCTCTACAGTTAGGCTTCTGTGTGCTGGGGCAATGAGAGTAGCATTTTAAACTATACCTTGGGGGGACGAATCATTTCTTGTTTAGAATCTGAGTTGAAATCAGATTGCTTGTTTTGTTGTGCCATCTCATTTCTTGGCATTAAACTTGACTTTGGCAGCATATCAAGGATGTAAATTTAACCACTTTCTGTCAAACCTAAAGAAAAGTACAGTCAGTATAACCCCTCTTTTGCAGATAAGTTAATTGATATTTACAATCAAAAAACATTTTTTTTTCTAAGGCAAACAGCAAATAAATGATAGCTTATCACCCAGGAATCCTATTCTAAATCCAGTTCTTTTTCTGCTCTAAAAATATGACCCTGCCTGGCATCCACTTTCCATTATTGAACACTGGAGACAAAAACAGATCCTCCTTCTTAAAGACTTAATGTCAACTGAATTTCAGGGATTAATGTATCTCCTATTCAGAGAAAATTAAAGAGGCCCCTGGCTTTAGATTCAGTGATTTCTTCTGATTTGCTTTCAAATATGATCCTCACCTTAATGGTTAAGCTAAAGACTCATTTCTTAGGGCCAAACCCCTGAGTCTTACCCCAGATCTAGTAATGATACTAGAATATTTATATTTATTAGTCAACTTTTGCATTTAACATTGTGCTAAGATAAATATACAACTAATTATAATACATGACAAGATATAAGGTGAAGGTGAGGTATAAAAATATTATTGATTTCAAATGTATAAACTGTTTCCATATTCTCTAGGTTCCCAAATTCCTTAATTCTTTCTAAACTGCTTTGCTGCTGTGCTTTTACAATTCATGCATTCATTGAAGGACCATTAATGGGGTACCTGGAATTCTGACACTGAAAGCCAGATCCCAATACACAGGAAATAGAAGAGGTCTCAATACTTACACCCTTCAAACGTCCATATTCTACCTACTCATCAAAAGTGGTAACCCTAAACCTGAGCTTCCTCATTCTTACTTTCCTGCTTGATACCTGCTGGCATAGAAGTGATTTTCCAGTTTTGCTCCTTAAAATGGCATATTCTGAATCTTTGTCTCACTGCTAAAGATCATAGCTTTTTTCAAAAGAGCCAGATTGCATTTATGTCTAATCTGTATGAATTTGTTTTCTTCGCCTGTGTTCAATTAATTTAATCCTCAGAAATTACACCAACTTGCTAATACCTTTCAACCAAGTTCAAGTAGTGGAGATCAAGTAGTTGTCACTGTTTTAATATCAAGCAATTGCCTTCCTTTTTAAGGTCCAATATTGTGCCAAAATTTTTGCACATTCTTCCAAAAATCTCATGGTGACTAAAATAATCAACCTCTCTGACTAGATATTTAAAATATTTTGGACTAATGAAACCCAAAAGAGAATAAGCTGTTAAAATTAGGACATGGCATACATCTATTACATACATGGTCATATATATTTTATGAGCTTCATTAAAAGGAGTCTTAGGAGTTTATTATCTTCATGTGTATAAGGATAACAAAGAAAGAAATCCATATTCACATTTAGCTTATATCCAGTGACCTCATTTCTATTCCTGGGTTTTCTGCATCAACTCTCTTAACCTCTTATGCCTCTTTTTCCATCTGTAAAATGAGGGTAATAATAACCACCTCCTACATCACAGAAAAGGAGGATTTATGAGATGTCCAAGAAATATTTTAGCTATTTAGAAATGTGTCAAGGAAAGGTACTTTTTGTAAAAGTACCTTTAAAAAGTGGCATTTCCTATGGAATCATGGAAAGGCTCCTTTAATAAAACTATAAAGTTTTTGAGAAAATGCTGATGATAAAGCTGCTTTTTAAGAGTATCTTAACTTATATTTTATCTGCAATATTATTGATATTGATAAGCTCAAAGTTTTAAAAATACCCATTTTTATTCTTTATGGGTATTCACAGAATCATTTAGAAGGAGACAGTATTATCTGAATGAAGGCTTGAATGAGTGAATGAATATAGAATTAAGAGTCACATTGAGTAGTAGAGTCTAAGACTGGTAGAAGAGTGCTGGTTGTCACTTAAAATAACCAGTCCAAAATGACCAATCATGCTGAGGGTGTGCTGTACGATTAAAGGGCTGTCTGGACCCTGGACATGTCTTTTATGCTTTAGAGTGCATGCAGCTGTCCAGTGAATCTTTTGAGGAGGCAGAGGCCATTTCACACTTCAGAGATGATTGCCAACCATTACTCTGTGACTACTGAGAAATTATAGCATAGCAGAGACAACAGCCACTAAGAACCCCCCAAAAGGCAGTGAAACCTTAGTAGTGATTGTACAGACTCTGTAACATTTGAAGTTACAAAAGGCCCTGGAAGAAAAAGCTGAGTTCCTACAAATCCAAAGAGCTAAAGTGTATTTTCATTTTGACGTTTCATCTGTATATACTTGCTAGTGAATTCTGAGGATATTTGTAATATTTTTGTAGTTTTTTTAACAATAAAATTATTAGTGGAAAATTTTGTAGAATTGTGGGGAAAGTTGTATCATCAATATATAAATCACCATAGTCCATAATTGATTTATTAAAAGGAATGACCAAATAAAACATATATTGGATATTTAATGAGCAGAATTGTAGATTTGGTATTCATTTATTTGGGAAGCATTTGTGTAGCTCTGACTGTGTCAGACATTGTGCTAGGTCTGTGGCAGCCCTCGATGCATTTTATAGTGTTAGAAGAAAAGGCCAACTGAAAGCAAATAACTAAGACCAGGTGATAATGATCATAGTAGGTATATGTGATCAGTGTTATGGAAGAGAGAAAAGTTTGCCAAGAGATTTCAGGAAGTACGCAAAAGTTTAAAGACTGCTGCAAAGTTTGGTATTGATGGTAAGTACAAGGAACCACAGGGATGAGATTAGAGGCAGAATGCACTTATTCTTATGACGTTGTGTGCTGTCGCTGCCAGATAACTGGGAGCCATTATATGACCAGAGTCGCACTATAGAGTGATCCTAGATTACAAATGAAGACAAGAAACCTGTGTACTTTGCTATTGGTTCTCTAATACATTACCAGTAATGCATGTGCTGTAATAAATTATCAATTTAGTGACTTACAGCAACATAAATGTATTATCTTGAATTCTGGAGGTCAGAAGTCCAGTATCAATTTCATTGGGCCAAAGTCAAGGCACGGGCACTTCTGGGGGCTCTGTGAGGCGACATTTCCTTGACTTGTTCAGTTCCCAGTGGCTGCCTATATTTCTTGGCTTGTGTCCCATTCCTCTGTCTTTTAAGTACATCACTCTCATGTCTGCCCATATAGTGGTCTCCTGTTACATGTTACATCTCCTACTGCCGTCTTCTTATAAGACCACTTGTGGTTACATTTACACTACACCCAGATAGTCCAGGATTATTTTCCCATCTCAAAATGCTTAAATTAATCATGTTTGCAAAATCCATTTTGCCTTGTAGGTAACACTCACACATTCCTGGGATCAAGACCTGAATATCTTTTAGGCCATTATTCAGCCTACCACAAGCCTATGTTTAATCATGAGGAGTCTCCTCACATACCTCACTGTGCATGTATGTGCTCATTCACTCTCTCTCTCTCGCACACACACACACACACACATACACACAAACAAACCCCACCCAAAACAACATGCAAAACAAACAAATGAAAAATCTACCAGGATATGTGCCTGGCCTAAGTGAAAGGCCGTGGTGGGTTTCATGAGCAATTGGTTGTACAGAGTATGGAAATGGAAAATTAGAGTTGAACTCCAAACTTATGGCTTGTGTGATAAAATGAATGATTAGGATTTTACTCATAAATGGAACTAGACGTATTTCTGAATAAAATCTATGGTATAACTGGGTATTGAGATTCACTGTATATTGATCTGTGCTCATTTCTTCTAAAACGACTTACCCAACAAATGTGTGTATTGCATGATCACTCCCACCGTGACAGCTCGATTCCACACTAGTACTGACGGAGGAAATTGTCTCCCTGTTCGGTTTCCATGGAATACAGTTTTATATTCTGAAAAGAATAGAAATTCATTTCAGATCAATGTATTTTAACTATGTGAATACTCTCAATGTTAGTGCAAGTTTTGAATGATAAAATTCTTAGGTTATAGATTTTTACTGTGATACTTAAATTATGATTACTACTTTAAATTTTCATGTACTGCTTCTTCAGATTTTATAAAAGGCCAAGGCCCTAAGATGAATTGTTGCCATTTCAAAAAAATCTAGTCATTCCATTGCAGAAAACCAATGATATCAAATTTAATGTAAATTTTCCTGAGCTTAGTCACCGCAAATGTCACTTTTATTCCATGTTTCAATATTTTAAAAATATTTCACTTTATTTTATATTTATTTTAACATAAAAATAAAAATATCAAGAGAGTTATAGCTTAAGTTTATAAATAATTAGTTACTAGAGATTTAGGTCTTTCAAAAGTAATCACTTCAAAGCATATTTTTTTTGGCCTAATATTTTCCTACTAAAAATGGAAACTGAATATTTTTTCTCCTGTATGGTTTAATGTGAGTCATTTATACATACTTGTTTGTCTTTTCATAATATTTTAACATACAGAAGTTGATTTTTTTATGATTTTGTCTTAGAGTTTTTATGGAGAATTATTCTGTAGCAAAGAAATAAAAATCCTCATAATTTAACATACACTAGAAAACAAATCCAAACGTGGAATATAGAAATGAAAACTCTATGTTTTTCTTTGCTCATCAAAAATCTTCCAACTTGACAATACTGAACTGAAATCTATGTTGAATTATAAGGATCCAAGAGTTCTACATACCTAATTTAGCCATATTTTATACACTCTAAACTAAGGTAAATAATTCAACTCACTACTGACCCTAAAAAAGAAAAGCTGCTGGGAACGAAATGGCAAATATAACTACTGTTTTGATGGAAATCTTTTAAGGTGCAATCTGGCCTCACTAGTTTTTTTCTGTCAAAAGGAATGATCATTTGGAATTCATTAGTTCTATGAGTTTGACTCTTTTAGATACCTCATATTATTTGAACCATGCTATGTTTGTCTTTCTGTGTTGGCTTGTTTGACTTAACATGGATGAGCATTGAAGACATTGTGCAATCACACATCATGATTTCCACCTTTTTAAAAATTTATTTTGGTAATATTAATGTACAATTCATGAGGAACATTATGGATACTAGACTCTCCCTATTATCAAGTCCCCACCACATACCCCATAATAGTCACATCAGTGCAGTAAGACGTCCATCAGCGACGTAAGATGCTATAGAAATAGTACGTGTCTTCTCTGTGTTATACTGCCTTCCCCATGCCTGCCCCCACACATTATGTGTGCTAATTGTAATGCCCCTATTTCCCCCTTAACCTTCCCTTCCCAACCATCCTCCCCAGTCCCTTTCCCTTTGGTAACTGTTAGTCCATTCTTGGGTTCTGTGAGTCTGCTACTGTTTTGTTCCTTCAGTTTTGTCTTTGTTCTTATACTCCACAGATGAGTGAAATCATTTAATACTTGTCTTTCTCCACCTGGCTTATTTCACTGAGCATAAAACCCTTTAGCTCCATCCATGTTGTTGCAAATGGTAGGATTTGTTTTCTTCTTATGGCTGAATAATATTCCATTGTGTATATGTACCACCTCTTCTTTATCCATTCATCTACCGATGGACACTTAGGTTGCTTCCATTTCTTGGCTATTTTAAATAGCGCTGGGATAAACATAGGGGTGCATATGTCTTTTTCAAACTGGGCTTCTGCATTCTAGGGTAAATTTCTAGGAGTGGAATTCTTGGGTCAAATGTTATTTCTATTTTGACTTTTTTGAGGAACCTCCATACTGCTTTCCACAATGGTTGAACTATTTTACATTCCCACCAGCAGTGTAGGAGGATTCCCGTTTCTCCACATCCTCGCCAACATTTGTTGTTCTTTGTCTTTTGGATGTTGGCCATCCTAACTGGTGTGAGGTGGTATCTCATTGTGGTTTTAATTTGCATTTCTCAGATGATTAGCGATGTGGAGCATCTTTTCTTATGCCTGTTGGCCATCTGAATTTCTTCTTTTGAGAAGTGTCTATTCATGTCCTCTGCCCATTTTTTAATTGGCTTATTTGCTTTTTGTTTGTTGAGGTGCGTGAGCTCTTTATATAATTCGGATGTCAACCCCTTATTGGATATGTCGTTTATGAATATATTCACCCACACTGTAGGATGTCTTTTTGTTCTACTGATGGTGTCCTTTCTGTACAGAAGCTATTTAGTTCTACTTGTTCATTTTTGCTTTAGTTTCCCTTGCCTGGGGAGGTACGTTCATGAAGAAATTGCTCATGTTTATGTCCAAGAGATTTTGGCCTATGTTTTTTTCTAAGAGTTTTATGGTTTCATGACTTCCATTCAGGTCTTTGATCCATTTCGAGTTTACTTTTGTGTATGCGGTTAGACAATAATCCAGTTTCATTCTCTTACATGTAGCTGTCCAGTGTTGCCAACAACAGCTCTTGAAGAGGCTATCATTTCCCCATTGTTTACATGGCTCCTTTATCATATATTAATTGACCATATATGCTTGGGATTATATCTGGGCTCTCTAGTCTGTTCCATGTGTCTATGGGTTTTTTCTTGTGCCAGTACTAAATTGTCTTGGTTACTGTGGCTTTGTAGTAGAGCTTGAAGTCAGGAAGCATAATTCCCCCTACTTTATTCTCCCTTCTCAGGATTGCTTTGGCTATTTGGGGTTTTCTGTGGTTCCATATGAATTTTAGAACTATTTGCTCTAGTTCACTGAAGAATGCTGTTGGTATTTTGATAGGAATTGCATTGAATCTGTGGCTTGCTTTTGGCAATTTGGCCATTTTGACAATATTAATTCTTCCTATCCATGAGCACAGGATGTGTTTCCATTTATTGGTATCTTCTTTAATTTCTCTCATGAGTGTTTGGTAGTTTTCAGAGTATAAGTTTTTCACTTCCTTGGTTATGTTTATTCCTAGGTATTTTATTCTTTTTGATACAATTGTGAATGGAATTGTTTTCCTGATTTCCCTTTCTGCTAGTTCACCGTTATTGTATAGGAATGCAACAGATTTCTGTGTATTAATTTTGTATCCTGCAACTTTGCTGAATTCAGATATTAGACCTAGTAGTTTTAGAGTGGATTCTTTAAAGTTTTTCATGTACAATATCATGTCACCTGAAAACAGGGACAGTTTGGCTTCTTCCTTACCAACCTGGATGCCATTATTTCTTTGTGTTGTCTGATTGCCATGGCTAGAACCTATAGAATGATGTTGAATAAAGGTGGGAAGGGTGGGCATCCTTGTCTTGTTCCTGATCTTAAAGGAAAAGGTGTCAGCTTCTCACTGTTAAGTATAATGTTGGCTGTGGGTTTGTCATATATGGGCTTTGTGATGTTGAAGTACATGCTCTCATAATTCTTTGTATTTCTGTGGTGTCCATAGTGATTTTTCCTTTCTCATTTCTGATTCTGTTTAAGTGTGTTGACTTTCTTATTTCCTTGGTAAGTCAGGTAGGGATTTATCTATTTTGTTTATTTCCTCGAAAAACCAGCTCCTGCTTTCATTCATTCTTTCTATTGTTTATTCTTCTCAATCTTATTTATTTCTGTGTTAATCTTTATTATTTCCCTCCTTCTACTGACTTTGGGCCTCATTTATTCTTCCTTTTCTAATTTCATTAATTGTGAGTTTAGACTCTCATTTGGGATTGTTCTTTCCGAGGTAGGCCTGTATTGCAACATATTTCCCTTTTAGCATGGCCTTCACTGTGTCCCACAGATTTTGCCGTGTTGAATTATTATTGTCATTTATCTCCATATATTGCTTGATCTCTGTTTTTATTTGGTCATTGATTCATTGATTATTTAGGAGCATGTTATTAAGCCTCCATTTTTTTGTGGGCTTTTTCATTTTCTTTGTGTAATTTGTTTCTAGTTTCATACCTTTGTGATCTGAAAAGCTGGTTGGTACAATTTCAATCTTTTTGAATTTACTTAGGTTCTCTTTGTGGCCTAGTATATGATCTATTCTTGAAAATGTTCCATGTGCACTTGAGAAGAATGTGTATTCTGTTTCTTTTGGATGGAGTGCTCTGTAGATGTCCATTAGGTCCATCTGTTCTAATACATTGTTCAGTGCCTCTGTCTCTTTATTTATTTTCTGACTGGTTGGAGTGAGTGCTGTGTTGAAGTCTCCCAAAAAGAATGCATTGCATTCTATTTCCCCCTCTAATTCTGTTAGTATTTGATTCACATATGTAGGTGATCTTGTGTTGGGTGCATAGATATTTATAATAGTTGTATTCTCACCTGTAAAGTTTCTTTTGAGAAATCTGATGATAGCCTGATGGGTTTTCCTTTGTATGTGATCTTTTTTCTCTCTCTAGCTGCTTTTAATAGTCTGTCTTCATCCTTGATATTTGCTATTTTAATTATTATATGTCTTAATGTTGTCTTCCTTCAGTCCCTTGTGTTGGGAGATATGTGCACCTCCATGGCCTAAGAGACTATCTCCTTCCTCAGATTCGGGAATTTTCCAGCAATTACTTCCTCAATGACACTTTCTGCCATTTTCTCTCTCATCTTCTTTTGGTACCCATATTAATGCGAATATTGTTCCGTTTGGATTGGTCACACAGTTCTCTCAATATTCTTTCATTCTTTTTTTTATAATTTATTTTGATATCATTAATCTACAATTACATGTGCAATATTATGATTATTAAACTACCATCTTCATCAGGTCCCCCCCACCAACCCCATTACAGTCACTGTCCATCAGCGTAGTGAGATGCTATAGAATCAATCATTACTTATCTTCTCTGACTTGTAAAGCCCTCCCCGAGCCCCCCCAACATTATGTCTGCTAATCGTACTGCCCCTTTTTCCTCCTTGTCCCTCCCTTCCCACCCATCATCTTCAGTTCCTTTCCCTTTGGTAACTATTAGTCCGTTCTTGGGTTCTGTAAGTTTGATGCTGTTTTGTTCCTTCAGTTTTTTTCTTTGCTCTTATACTACACATATGAGTGAGATCATTAAATATTTGTCTTTTTTTGCTTGGCTTATTTCACTGAGCATAATACCCTCTAGCTCCATCCATGTTGTTGCAAATAGTAGGATTTGTTTTCTTCTTATGGGTGAATAATATTCCATTGCATGTATGTACCACCTCTTCTTTATCCATTCATCTACTGATGGACACATAGGTTGCTTCCATTCTTGGCTATTGTAAATAGTGCATGAATGGATGTTGAATTTTGTCAAATGCTTTTTCAGCATCTATGGAGATGATCATGTGGTTTTTGTTCTTCTTTTTGTTAATGTGGTGGATGATGTTGATAGATTTTCAAATGTTGTACCATCCTTGCATCCCTGAGATGAATCCCATTTGATCATGGTGTATGATCCTCTTGATGTATTTTTGAATTCTGTTTGCTAATATTTTGTTGAGTATTTCTGCATCCATGTTCATCAGGGGTATTGGTCTGTAATTTTCCTTTTTGGTCATGTCTGTGCCCTGTTTTGTTATTAGTGTGATGTTGGCTTCATAGAATGAGTTCGGAAGTATTCCCTCCTCTTCTATTTTTTGGAAAACTTTAAAGAGAATGAGTGTTATCTCTTCTCTATATGTCTGGTAGAATTCAAAGTTGAATCCATCAGGCCCAGGGGTTTTGTTCTTGGGTAGATTTTTGATTACCGATTCAATTTCGTTGCTGGTGATTGGTCTGTTTATTTTTTCTGTTTCTTGCTTGGTCAGTCTTGGAAGGTTGTATTTTTCTAAGAAGTCCATTTCTTCTATGTTTTCCAGCTTGTTAGCATATAGATTCTCAGAGTATTCTCTTATAATTCTTTGTATTTGTATGGGGTCCATTGTTATATTTCCTTTCTCATTTCTGATTCTTTTTATGTGTGTAGATTCTCTTTTTCTCTTAATGAGTCTGGCTAGGGGTTTATCTATTTTGTTTATTTTTTCAAAGAACCAGCTCTTGGTTTCATTGATTTTTTTCTATTGTTTTATTCTTCTCAATTTTATTTATTTATTCTCTGACCTTTATTATATCCCTCTTTCTGGTGACTTTGGGCCTCATTTGTTCTTCTTTTTCCAATTTCAGTAATTGTGTCTTCAGACTATTCATTTGGGAATGTTCTTCCTTCTTCAAATAGGCCTGGATTGCAATATACTTTCCTCTTAGAACTGCCTTTGCTGCGTCCCACAGAAGTTGTGGCTTTGTGTTGTTGTTGTCATTAGTCTCCATATATTCTTTGATTTCTGTTTTGATTTGGTCGTTAACGCATTGATTAATTAGGAGAATGTTTTTAAGTCTACATGTATTTGTGAGCCTTTTTGATTTCTTTCTAAAATTTATTTCTAATTTTATACCTTTGTGATCTGAGAAGTTCGTTGGTAGAATTTCAATATTTTTGAATTTACTGAGGTTCTTTATGTGGTCTATCTTCCCATATCCACTTGAGAAGAATGTGTATCCTGTTGCTTTTGGTACAGAGTTCTGTAGATATCTGTTATGTCCATCAGTTCTAGTGTGTTGTTAAGTGCCTCTGTGTCTTTACTTATTTTCTGTCTGGTTTATCTGTCCTTTGGAGTGAGTGGTGTGTTGAAGTCTCCTAAAATGACTGCATCACTTTCCATTTCCTCCTTCAATTCTGTTAGTATTTGTTTCACATATGCCGGCGCTCCCGTGTTGGGTGCATGTATATTTAAAATGGTTATTCTTGTTGGATTGACCCCTTTATAATTATGTAATGTCCCTCTTTATTTCTTGCTATTTTCTTCGTTTTGAAGTCTATTTTGTCTGATTCAAGTACTGCAACACCTGCTTTTTTCTCCTTGTTGTTTGCATGAAATATCTTTTCCATCCCTTCACCTTTAGTCTGTGTATATCTTTGGGTTTGAGATGAGTATCCTGTAAGCAGCATATAGATGGGTCTTCGTTTTTTATCCATTTAGTAACTCTCTGTCTTTTGATTGGTGCATTCAGTCCATTTACATTTAGGGTGATTATCAATAGATATGTACTTATTGCTATTGCTGGTTTTAGATTCGTGGTTACGAAAGGTTCAAGGGTCGCTTCTCTACTATCTAACAGTCTAACTTAACTTTCTTGTTAAGTTATTGTAAACACATTCTGATGTTTCTTTATTTCTCTTCCTTCTTATTCTTCCTCCTCCATTCTTTATATACTAGGTGTTTTATTCTTTCCCTTTAGTTAGTATTTGGATGGTCTGCTTTCTTTGCTATGATTTTATTTTCTCTGGTGACCTCTTTTTAGCCTTAGGGGTGCTTCCATCTAGGGCAGTCCCTATAAGATATCCTGCAGAGGTGGTTTATGGGAGGCTAATTCCCTCAGCTTTTGCTTGTCTGGAAATTGTTTAATCCCTTCCTCAAATTTAAATGATAATCATGCTGGATACAATATTCTTGGTTCAAGGCCCTTCTGTTTCATTACATTAAATATATCATGCCATTCTCTTCTGGCCTGTAAGGTTTCTGTTGAGAAGTGTGATGATAGTCTGATGGGTTTTCCTTTGTAGGTGATGTTTTTTCTCTCTCTAGCTGCCTTTAATACTCTGTTCTTATCTTTCATCTTTGCCATTTTAAGTATTATGTGTCTTGGTGTTGTCTTCCTTGGTTCCCTTGTGTTGGAAGATCTGTGGGCTTTCGTGGACTGTGAGACTATTTCCTTCCCCAGCATGGGGAAATTTTCAGCAATTATTTCTTCAAAGACAACTTCTGTCCCTTTTTCTCTCTCTTTTTCCTCTGGTACTCCTATAATGCTAATATTGTTCCGTTTGGATTGGTCACACAGTTTTCTTAATATTCTTTCATTCCTAGAGATCCTTTTATCTCTCTCTGCCTCAGCTTCTCTCTATTCCTGGTCTCTGATTTCAATTCCATTAACAATCTCTTGCATCTCCTCCAGTTTGCTGCTAAGCCCATTCATCACTTGTCTCATTTCTGCATTGTCTTTCATAACTTCCCTCACTTCCTCCCTCAGCTCTTGAATATTTCTCTGTAGATCCATCAGTATGGTTATGAATTTTATTCTGAATTCTTTTGCAGGAAGATTGTGCATTTCCATCCCTTCAGGCTCCCTCTCTGGTGTTGTCTGGGTCTGGGTAAGCTTTGTTTGTACGATATTCCTCTGTCTTTTCATGGCGATAGAAGTGGTTTCTGGTAGGTGCCATGTATATCAGCTGGGCTCTTTAAGACTTTTAAAAAGAAAAAAAAACGGGAAAAGGAGAAAGAAAAGAAGGGTAAGAAAGAAAAGAGAAAAGAAAAAAAGAGAAAGAAAATAAAAGAAATGAAAAAAAGCAACAAAAAAACACCCACTGGTAGTAGATTCTGTGAGGAGGCACTGTTCCTCCACTATTCTGCAGCCGAGGCCAAGCTGCTCTGCAGGGCCCTTTGTAGCTCTGGCTGGGGTGGGAATGAATGGCAGGCAGCTGATCTGTGTGGGAAGTCTCGGTGCGGCTACTTTTTCCCAGTTACCAGCCAAGGTGTCTGAAATTCCCAAGGACTCCCAGCCTGCTGGGCTGTGTGCTGGAACTATCCTGCTCCCCCCATTAGGCGCCTGTCTTTTTAAGACCACTAAACAGGTGCACGCTTTTCTTTTTTCCTGGGAGGCAGCTGAGAGGTCCCGGGTGCGTTCCCCAGCTCAGATCCTGTACCTCTGACTCTCCAATCTCCGATACACCGCACGATGTATGTCAGTGCTCCTGGCGCAGGTCACTAGGGCTGGTTATTTCACAGGCCTGTTCTTCCACTCTCCCCCGCCTCTGAATCCTCTCCTCCCACCAGTGCGTTCGGGTGGGGGAGTGCTTGGGTCCCGTCGTGTTGCAGTTCTGTATCTTGCCTGCTTTGCAGGGTGCCGAGTCCTCTCAGGTGTAGCTGCAGGCTTGGTGCCATCCTATATCTTCTGGTCTCTCTTTTAGGAATAGTTGTATTTGTTGTATTTTCATAAATATATATGGTTTTGGGAGGAGATTTCTGCTGCCCTGCTCATGCTGGCATCTTCCCGGACGTCTTATTCTTTTATTCTTAGAGATTCTTTTTTCTACCTGTGCCTCAGCTTCTTTGTATTCCTCCTTTCCAATTTCTATTCCATTTGCCATATCTTGTACTACATCTAATCTGCTTTTAATACCCTCCATTGTAGGTTTCATTTCAGTTACGGAATTTTTAAGGATTAAATCTCTGTTTTAAATTCATTCCTGATTTCTTGAATATTTTTCTGTATCTCCATAAGCATGTTTATGATTTTTATTTTAACTCTGTTTCAAGAAGATTGGTGAGTTCAGTTTCATTTGGCCCTTTTTCTGGGGTTTGTGAGATTTTGGTCTGTACCATATTCTTTTGACATTTCATATTTCTGTGTGGTGCCCTCTAGTGCCCAAAAGCTGCAGTCTCTGCAGCTGCTCAGCCCCTAGAGTGAGGTTGGGTTTCATACGGGAGTGGAGCTGGTGCCTAGGAGGGGGATAGATCTGTTTTGTGATTCCCGTCTGCTGTGCCTGTTCCTTATCACAGCCAGTGTTCAGAGTACACAGGTGTAAGCCTCTGTCCTTTGTGTCTGCAACTGTTGCAGGCCAGGCCTCCCTCTGACTGGCCTGATGCCAGCACAATGACTGCTGCATTGCCGGCCATTGCTGTCAGGCCAGGGGGGAAGGCTAGGCAGGCTGCCTATCACAGTGGGGGGCCTTGGAGCTGAGTAGGCAGCCAGGAGGATGGAATGCCTGAAGCTCCTCATATTTCCCAATATGCTGGTCAGAGTGAGCCCAGACAACCTTGTCCCCCTATCCCTTCTCCCATGCAGCAAGCTCCTTGTAAACCCTGCCCCTTCAGCAGCCCTCTTGCTGCTAGGAAGCCTCTCAGACCACCTGTCTTTCCCTTGTTCCAGAGTGGCCACGAGTGGATCCTATCTTCCACAAACAGCCAGAATCTGCCTCTCAGGCACTCCACCTGTCCCAGCTCCCCATCCTCCAGAGCACCACACAATGTGGGTTTCTGCTCACAAGGCAGATCTCCATGGCTAGGTGTTCAGCAGTCCCAGGCTTCCACCACCTCCCCCACTCCATTTCTCTTCCTCCTCCTGGTGTGCTGGGGTGGGGGAAGGGCTCAGGTCCTGCCAGATCAAGGCTTTCATATGTTAGTTACACTGTTTTGTGAGGTCTGCTCTGTTCATGAAGTCTGTATGCAGTCTGGTGCAGCCTTCTTTCCTACTGCTGTTTTAGGGTTAGTTGTATTAACTATATTTTCTCACTATCTGTGGTTTTGGGAGGAGTTCTCTGTTTCACCTCTCATGCCACCATCTTGAATCTGTCTGATTTCCATCTTTTTTGAAACTGAATAATGTTCTATTGTATTTATATACCACATTTTCTTATCCACTAACCCATCCACAGATATTTAGGTAGTTTGCACATTTTGACCATTTTGAATAATGCTGCATGACCATGGAGTGCAAATAGCTCATTGAGATCCTGATGTTAATTATTTTGGATGAATACTCAGAAGTAAAATTGCTGGATCATATGATAGTTCTATTTTTAATTGTTTGGGTAACCTCCATATTGTTTTCTGTAGCTGCTGAACCATTTTGCATTCCCACCAACAGTGGATAATGGTTCCAATTTTTCTGCAGCCTTGCCAACACTTTTTATCTTTGGTTTATTTGTTATTGTTGTTTCTAA